>DF359793.1:8097-68165 GCA_000787875.1 Solanum virginianum
CAGGCCACCAGCCTAGGACTCCTGTTAGCAGTTTGAAGAGCTCCTTTGCTCTGGAGCCACTTTTGGTACACAGGCAACTTTATCATTCTGTACTATATTTATTTAAGGGTACGACGGAGCCCTGTCCTATCATATGAGTCAGTTTATTCGTATTAGAGGTCTGTGGATATCCTGTGAGTTTGGGTGAGGTTAGCAAGTATGTATATTATGTATATGTGCTGAATAAGTGAGACTGGCTGTCCACCTGGATACTATGTATAACTGTTGTGTTTGTTGGGCGGTTGCACCGCAGTGGTGACCTAGTCAGCCCGCACCTATGTATATATGTTTATTCTGTTGCTGGGGTTTTCTGTATGCAGGTGGTTAGCTAGAAAAACAGAGAAAACTCTGCCAAAATTTTCATAGATGAATAGTAACCTAGGTGGGAGTCTGGTTTGATTATATGGTTTGGGCGCCCAAATGGGTGCCAGTCACGACCCATAGGTTGGGTCGTGATAGGTCAGGGGTTCATTGGATTGGCAAGGTACTACAGAAGATTCATCTACGGGTTTAACATTATCAGTAAACCGCTGTAATGACTCTGAAGGTCATTTTTGACCCTTTTTTTTAAAAAATAATATCATTTTAACCCTCTCGTTAGCGGCTTTGAGTCATGTTTAATTTATTTTGAGAGTTGTTTATAAAAATCTTGTAAAAAATTGAGTTTTTGATAAAGAAATGAGTTTCGAAGGCTTAAGTTGTCTAATTTTGAAATTTTGAGTTATTTAGAGATTCAATTATTGGAACGAAATTCCATCTATTGCATTAGTTTTGGAATATGAAATTTGGTCCAGGAGAGTTATCGGAATAACATTTGGTGTTGTTATGTGGATTTTAGGTTAGAAGTTGACAATTGAGTTTAAGTTTAGGTTTTTGATGAAGAAATGAGTTTTGGAAACTAAAAAGTGCTTTTCTAGCTAAACGTTCTCGAAATGGGAATCTTATGGCGTGGTCAGCTCCGGAAGGCCGAGATAGCTTAAAAACTACCTTTCTTCGATTGGCAGGGGATTTCGATTGCGTTTTGATCCTCTAAATTCTTTTAGCTAAAATTAGTCGGAAAGAAGTAGGACCCTAATTTTTTCATAGGATGCTCCGTTGAAAATTTTGACAGCATTGTTGGATCCTAAATGTCAAAATATATGTGATTACACTATTTATTTGCAGAAACGGACATCGAATGACCCGAGAATGCTCTGGGGAAATTTTTGGAATTCCTGGTGCCAACAATAGGAGCCAAAGCCCCTCGTTCACGGGAGTCTTAGTGCATCCGCGCATGGCCATCATGCCATAGGCACGTGTTCACAACACCTTGGCCGCATCGACAGAGGCCTAGCACAGGCCAGCTAGCATTTGCGCCCGGCATACCGCGTTCGTGGAGGCCTTTTATGAGGCAATGTCTAGACTATATAAGGCTGGCACGTGCAGCAGCTGAGCCGAACTTTGCAAAAGTGTAACCATTAATCTAAAACTCTATTTTTAGTAATTCAAAAGGTTATGTGACTTGAATTTTCACATGAAACACTGTAGAGGTATCAGAGTCTTATTTTGGCATGTATTTTGAGGTAGAAATGTCGTTTTAGCAGTTTATATTCTCAAAACGAGTGAAAACTTTACACTATGATATCTCAGTCAATTATTGAAGGAATTAGATTAAAATTGGAGCTAAGTTGTTCTATTTATCAAGAGGAACGTTGTGGTATATTTGGATACTCATAATTCGGTTATTTTTCTGTAACATTTGACCGAGAAAGTTTTATAAGAAATGTTTTCTGATAAAGAATGTAAATTTATTTTTGAACTGCTTCTCGGCCTTCTGGGATAAATTTCTAGCTATAAACTCGAGGCGACGTAGGGATTGTTTTACATGGGTTTGTTCAGGATTTTGGGTGTGGGCCATATTTTTTCACATTTTGGATATAATTACTATCATTTTCCCTGAGTATTCAGTTTTTATGGTCAAATCAATCGTGATAACCTTGTGAATTGTATTTTGATAGGTGAGAAGCATCAGGAAGCAATTAGGAAATCAAAAGCTTAGTTGAATTGACTCAGGACGTGAGAAATCGTCTTTCAGGTAGGCTAAGCTTCTCTAACCTTATGACTGAGATGAGATGTATGATTGTGTGCTGAGATGTGTGGTGTATGGACTGATGAGTGATGAGTGATGATTATATGATGTATATATGGCTGACCCTCCTGTGTGTGTATGATATATGCTGGCCTAAGATGACATTTATTGTACTGTTCGCTGCATTAGTAACGATTACTGTATTGACTGGATTACGACACTATTAGACTACAAGATGGCCTGGATTGGGCTGTATTGGGCTGAGAATATGTGATAGATATGTATACTGCACTTGGTTAACTAAATGTGTGTGTAACCTGATGCTACTGAGATATACTAGCTTGTGAGGCTGACAAGTGATTACATGCCGCATTGTGCACTGGTTTTAGCATCTATACATGAGTTTGATAATTATCGTTGTTCTGGACATCTGTAACTGCCTATATTTACTCTGAGTACTTGTGATTTCCTAGATTGTGGTATAATTTCTTGGTTAGGCCCATTTCAATATTTCATAGCATATGTGATTCTATATACAACTGTTATCTGTTATGTACTTGATATATTGGCTAGTGACCGAACAAAACATATTATGTTCTGGGAACTGTTATGCTTGTACTTCTAAGGGAGCGTCGTGACCTATGATACGAGATACAATACTACTGAGCCACTAATAGGTTAGAGATAGGAGTGTGACCCTATTAGCAAGATGTAGGCTATATCCTACGAGCTTCCTAGTGCTATTTGTGACTGAGACACTATTTATATGAGTTAGTCTTGGAGACTCACACCCTATTTAGTGATAGGTACATTGTCAGTGAGCCGAAAAATAGTTGCCTTTGGCGATATCCTTGTAGTAGCTAGGTTGCGATCTGATGCTGAGTAGGTGACACACTTTTGATTGTCTTCCCCTTTAGTTTTGGAATATGAAATTTGGTCCAGGAGAGTATCCTTGTAGTAGCTAGGTTGCGATCTGATGCTGAGTAGGTGACACACTTTTGATTGTCTTCCCCTTGGGCCTTAGCTTAGGTTATACTAACGTTGCCCTAGAGTTGCTATACATGTATCCAAATTGTTATATCACAGGATTGGGTGTCATGACCTAACACAGTATACATTCTGGATCAGGTTTCATAACTTGACACGATATACACTTTAGGATCGAGTGTCACGTCCTAACACAAGTAGGGGGATTCTTTTTCCCACATGGGATTAGTTCCACCATTATATACTTAGGCTCCAAGATCAGGTGTCATATCTTGACATGAGAGGATACTTGGGGTCGGGTGATTGTTCCGTCACAAGGATCACAGTGTTATGCATGAGTTCCACCAAAACACCACTTGATACCTTAATTGTGCGTAGGTGTACCCTCTGGGATTATGGGGACTCCAGGGGCGTAGAGGCTTAGATACTAGTTAGGGCCTTCCATCCACATACAATCCGACCCCTACCTATGTGATACTGAGAGTTAGGTTTTGTGGTGTTCTATCAGTAGGCTTGTGATATGTTATTGGGCCCTAGTAGGGCTTTATGTCAGCTGGATTATGATATGTTACGGGGTTCTAACCGTTGGGGAGCGTGGATGTTACCGATACATTACTGTTAGATGGGCTCTGATTTGTAGATCTTACTGCAATTCTCTATATTTGAGCATGTGTTACATATTTACTGTATTTCACTAAGTCGGTCGATAATGCCTATTGGGTGTCTGTTGTCACGACTCAAGCCTAGGGCCTAGACATGACACAACAAATAGGAAACCCCAAAGGATCCTAAACAAGCCTCTTAGCATATTAATTACACATCCTTAGTCGCAGAAACAAAGTAAGCATCACAAGTTATATAAAAAAGGGAAGTCGGACTAAGGGATGTCTTGATATTCATAAAAGCAATAAAGGAGTCAAACTCATAGCATAATACATCATAGTATCCAAAAACTCCTCTAACTTGGAATGGAGTGGGGGCCAAGACACTTCTCGGGTTCACCCTCATAATAATAAGTATTCAACATAAGAAGGAGTCTCAACATAACATGAAGTAAATAGATATTGTCCTCAGAATTGAGGACTCACCAAAGCTTTCTCCGAGAATCAAACTAGTCACGTGGAGGAGGATGATCAAAAGGAGCTCCAGTTCCCTCATGGTAATATCATGTAGGCATAGAGTATGCGTTAGTACATTTGAATGTACTAAGTGTGCATGATACAATGCGACAATGACATAAGCCAATATATTCAAAATGCGTAGTCATAAGCAATGGATATATAATCTCAATATGGCATGTATGATCAATGCTTGTAATAAAACATACTTGTAACTTATTCAACTTGCATAAAAAATAACATATGTGTGGAAAAAGACCTTAACCGACATAGACCAAGCGAGCTACTACTTGGAATCCAAGGTATGCCACCCCCTTGGTATGGTGATCGAGGCACGTCACCTCTCAAAAAGGTGATCGAGGCATGTCACCCCGTCGACAAGGTCTGGTCTACTTGCCAAGGTAATCTATATATGATAACATGAATAATCTGAGGCATGTCAACCCCCGACAAGGTGATCGAGGCATGTCACCCCCCCGACAAGGTGTGTAACTAGATGGATCCACTAGAAACCATAAAAGGGATATTATATAATCCTATGTGGCATATAGTTTAGAGACTAAAGACTTTCTATAAGGACCCCTTGAGTCGAGCCCCCAACTTAAGCCTTAATCGGTGCTAAGTCAAATCCCACGAAATACTTGAAATAGTCATAACTTAAATAACTTGTAAGAAACATGATAACATGACATGATAGCTCATAAACATGCTTGACCTCTATTAGTGAGCCTAACTTGAACATGAGAGTAGATAATAATCATACATGATCCCTTGCTTTAATATGAATGGCTCACAAGAGGTAAAAAATCTCGAAATAGGCTCAACTTGATACTTGCAACATCATAGATACTTTTCATAAAATCAATACATGCTTCAAAGCCCTTAATCATCATGAAGTGACTTGACTTGTAAATCATGTAATATATCATCAATAACTTGAGAATTCTTATCATGTCATTTTATCAAACACATGGTTTAATAGACAAAATATTCATGGAACAAGCTTGAGATAGATATTCATGCATAATCGATCAATACTTGATTAAAACCCTAACATGATTTATGCTCATATTTCAAAATGAAATATACCCATTAGGTAATACAACTTGGAAACATGTAATTTTCATAAAAAGAGAAGGTTGGGCTTCATGGGTGAAATGACGCATGGACGAAGACCCACGTACCTTAAACCTTGAATTTCTTGAAATGAACTTGAAGTAGAGTTAAGCTTGAAATGAATCCTTTAGTCCCACAATTGAACTTGAAATCTTTAGATTTGAATGGGGGAGTTGATAGAGTCTTAGAGAGAGGTTTTAGAGAGGGTTTTGTGAGCTATAGAGTTGAAAAATGACTTAAGTATGGATGATTTCATGTTTAAGTGGGCATGGGGCTATTACCCCAATACCCTTTGTCGAAATAAAAAAACAAAGGAAAATAATACACTGCAATGCGGACCAGACACGGAGCAACATTTACACTAGTCCGCACCCCATGGGCGTCACGGGGCCTGGGGCGCGAATAGACACTGGATTATGAAAATTAGCAAAAATTATTTTTCAGTACGAGTCTTCTAAAATCTGGATTATACCCACTTTCCGCTCAATTTTATCCCCTGGGCGGGGACAACCACTGAAAATTGTAAAATTAGTGAAAATTATTTTTTACTATGGGTCTTCTAAAATTGGGGTTATACCTATTTCCCACTCGATTTTGCCCCCTGGTCAAGAATATGAAGTTGAATTTTTGAAATCACGTACGAATTTTGAGATATATAGAAATTATAATTATGGGGCATTTCGAAGCACATGAGGGGTATTTCAATATCTCCCCCTTGGGACATTCGTCCCTGAATGTCAAAGATACATCTATAAGAGAAGTAATCATGAAGATTTCAGCCTGACATGAATACAATAAATGCATTTAAACATCATTTTCAAAGAATCTCAACATGAATGTCAACAATCACCATAAACTTATTACCATAAACATGAATGCATGCAAAATGTCATGAGGGCTGAAACTTAAGACTTGAAATCA
Organism: Solanum virginianum; assembly: GCA_000787875.1. NCBI lineage: Eukaryota > Viridiplantae > Streptophyta > Magnoliopsida > Solanales > Solanaceae > Solanum > Solanum virginianum. Next base: position 14,347 of record DF359793.1, read on the forward strand.
TATAAAGGACTTAGATTATTACCTTTGGCTTGAGGAGAGTGGAAAAAATATGGGTATTGCTTTTTCATGTCCGTCTCGGCTTCTCATATGACACTTTCAACTTGTTGATTCCTCCAAAGGACCTTGTTGGATTTTACATCTTTGTTTCTCAATCTCTTCACTAGTCTATCCAAAATCTCCACCAGGACCTCCTCATAGGTCAAATTATCTTCTACAAAACCCATAATTTCTAAGGGTATTATAGCACTTGGGTCACCCACACACTTCCTAAACACGGACACATGGAAAATCGGATGAACCATATTTATCTACATAGGCAACTCCAACTCATAAGCAACCGTACCAATCCTCTTCAAAACTCTATAAGGTCCCACAAACCTTGGGCTTAATTTCCCTTTCTTGCCATGTCGGACCACCCCATTCATGGGTAAGACTTTCAAGTAAACCCAATCACCAACCTTGAACTCAAGATCTCTTCTTCTCACATTGGAGTAGGAATTTTGTCTACTTTGGGCTATTTTCAATCTCTCCCTTATCAACCTCACCTTCTCCAAGGCTTTCATAACCAAATTTGGACCTATCAATGCTATCTCCCCCACATCAAACCACCTAATTGGGGATCTACAATGCTACCATATAAAGCTTCAAAGGGAGCCATGCCAATGCTTGAGTGATAGCTATTGATCTGAAATGATAAACAAGGTCACCTTATGCAATCTAATCAACTCATGAATATACAACTTGGCATAATCTTCAGCACTATAAATGGTTTTGACCAGTAGAAAATGACCTGACTTTGTCATTCTATCCACAAAAACCCAAATAGAGTCAAAGTGTTTCCTAGTCTTAGGCAACCCAATAACAAAATCCATGTTAATCTCTTCCCACTTATGAGTAGGAATTTCTATGTCTTCGGTTAGGCCACCCGACCTTTGGTGCTCGACTTTTACTTGTTAGCAATTGTGACATCTGGATACAAATTTGGTAATATCTCTCTTCATACCAACTCTTATGGTCGGTAAACACATCGACATGAACCCCATACAAGTAGTGACGCAAAATTTTTAAAGCAAACACCACGGCCGCCAATTCAAGATCATGGGTGGGATAATTTTGCTCATGCACCTTAAGTTGTGTAGAGGAAAATGCTATCACCTTGCCATTTTGCATCAAAACACAACCTAAACCAATTTTTGAGGCATCACAATATACCGCAAACCCTTCCAACCCTTTCGGTAGAGCCAAGATAGAAGCGGAGACAAGCTTATCTTTCAAAGTTTGAAAACTCTTTTCGCATTCATCGGTCCACACGAATTTTGCCTTTTTTTGGGTCAGCTTTGTCATATGAGAAACTATAAAAGAAAAGCTATTCACAAACCTCCGGTAGTAACCCGCTAAACCCAAGAAACTCCTTATATCTGACGGATTCAAGGGTCTAGGGCAATTTCTTATCACCTCCAACTTCTTAGGATCCATCTTAATGGCATCACCCAACACCACATGCCTTAGAAAAGCAACCTCTCTCAACCAAAATTAACATTTTTCATATTTAGCAAACAACCTTTCATCCCTCAAGATTTGCAACACCACCCTCAAGTGATTCACATGCTCTTCCTCACTCCAGAATAAATCAATATATCATTAATAAAGACCACAACAAACATATCAAGGTAGGGTTTAAAGGCCCTATTCATGAGATCCATAAATAATACCAATGCATAAATCAACCAAACATCTCCACTAACACTTATAATGCTCACTCCTAATCCAAAAAGACACTTAGGGATATCACCTATCTTCATCCAGCAGGTGCATTAATCAACCCAAAGGACATAACCACAAACTCAAAGTGCCAATACCTAGTCTGAAAAGCCATCTTAGGAATGTCACACTCCCTCACCTTCACTTAGTGGTATCAGGACTGAAGATCAATCTTAGAAAAGTGAATAGCCCCTTATATTTGATAAAAAGGTCATCAATTCTTGGTAGAGGGTACTTATTGTTTATGGTAACCCTATTAAGTTTCCGGTAATCAATGCACATTCCAAGAGAATCATTCTTTTTCTTCAGTAATAACATCGGTGCACCCCAAGGTGACTTACTAGGCCTTATGATGCCCTTCTCTAATAAATCCCTCAATTGATCTTTCAACTCCTTCAATTCCGTCGGGCCATACGGTAAGGGAGAATGAAAATGAGTTGTGTATCGGGATGGAAGTCTATACCAAAGTCTATTTCCCTTTCGGGAGGGACACTAGGAAGCTCATCGAGAAAAACATCAAGAAACTAATTGACCACCAGAACCGACTCAATTGGAAGGACTTTGGACTCTACATCCCTAACCCTTACAAGATGATAAAGGAAACCCTTAGAAATCAAGTTTTGGGCTTTAAAACAAGAAATGAATCTACCCTTGACCACCACATCATGACATTCTCACTCAAGGATAGGCTCATTAGGGAATTGAAATTTAACCTTACAGGTTCTACAATCAATGGAGGCATAATATGTATGTAACTAATCCGTCCTAAGAATGATATCAAAATCCACCATATCTAAATCAACAAAATCACAAGGCAAAACCTTATGCAATATGAACATGGGATAATTTCTATGGATACTTTTAGCAATAATGGACTCACCAACGGGGTTTGATACTTCATAAGGTTCACACAATAAATCGGGATTCACATGAAGCTTTTTGGCAACAAAAAGAGTAATGAAAGAAAGAGTGGCACCTAGATCTATCAATGCATACACATCATAATAAAAAAAACCCTTAACATACTGGTGACGAAATCGGGCACCTCATTCACCCTTTGCCCTCTTTGAAGAGCATATAACCTATTTTGCCTTGGAGTACCCCCTTGTTGACCTCCCTTTGCCCTTAGACCCGCATTAGCACCTTAGCCTTGAGGACGACCATCTCTTCCTTTATTTTGCGCATGAGGACAATAAACAACCTTGTGACCCATTTCACCACAACCATAACAAGTATTCGAGTTTCTCAAATATGGGCCACTATGGTTCCTACCACATCTTTGGCACTTAGGGTTAAACACTCCACCATCACCACCTTGGATCCTTGGATTATCATTAAAAAATCTCTTATTAGGAGCATTGGAAGACCCTTGGCCTTGGAACTTGTGGCCTTAACAAAATCAGCCACCCTTAGAACCTTGGAAACCACCTTCAAATTGAGCCCTCTTGGACTCACCACTTCTTCTTTTTCTAAGCTTTTCCCCCTCTAGTTGCTCGGCATATGTCATGAGTCGGAACAAATCCATATCATTCACTAGCATAGTGGTATGACACTCTTCATTAACTAAGTCGGACACTCCCAACTTGTTCATTCTAGCTCTAGGGTCGGCCACCAAATATGGAGTATACTTGGAAAGCTTGTTGAACTTGAGGGCGTACTTCGTCACACTCATGGAACCTTGCTTAAGGTTCATAAACTCTATCATCTTAGCCTCTCTTAGCTCGATCGAAAAGAACCGGTTGAGGAATGCGGCTTTGAACTCCTCCCAAGGAATAACATTATCATCTCTCCTCTCCAACTTCCATTGGGTGAACCAAATTAGGGCCACAACTTTGAGTTGGTAGGCTGCTAAATCTGCTTTCTCCTCCGAATTGACCCTATGATAGATAGCACCTTATACACCTCATCGATGAAATCTTAAGGATCCTCATCCGCCTTGGATCCATGAAACTCCAGTGCGTTTATTCTTGTGAAATCCATCACCCTTGAGGCTGGAGTAGGAGCATGAGAGGATTGGGCCCCTTGGTTCATTTGGTTAGTCATAGCATGGTGACTATCCCTCCAACATTGTGATAGCATCCCAAAACTTTTCTTGGGCTATCCCTCCACTTTGAGGAGCTTGAGGAGCGGGAGGGGTCGATTGCTCCTCGGGTGAACGGGCTCTCTTTAGGCTTCCCCTTGGAATCGGCATGATGTAGAAGAAACAAAAGTATTCATTAGGGGAAAAGCCTGATATTTATGTCTAAAGTATGATATAGACCTGAAGAAGTGAAACATTTTCTAAAATGCCTCATAGCCTCCCATGCATAGTTATGGCGCGCTTCACAACCATGAATAAAACTCTAATCAACACGGTGTATTGGATTTTTGAGGACCATCAACAACCTAGTGCTCTGATACTAAGTTTGTCATGACCCAAGCCTAGGCCGTGACATGACACAACGAATGGGGATTCCGAAGGGATCCCAATTAAGCCTATTAACATATCAATCACACATCCTTGATCGCGGAAGCAAAAAAAACATCACAAGTTATATATAAAAAAAGAGAAGCGGGACTATGAGAAGTCTTGATATTCATAAAAGCAATAAAGGAGTCAAACTCATAGCATAATATATTATAGTATCCAACAACACCTCTAACTTAGAATGGAGCGAGGGCCAAAACACTTCCCTAGTTCACCCTCATAATAATAAGTATTCAACATAAGAAGAAGTTTCAATATAACATGAAGTAAATAGATATTTTCCTTGGAATTGAGAACTCACCAAAGCTTTCTCTGAGAATCGAACTAGCCACATGGAGGATGATGATCAAAAGGAGCTTCAGTTCCTAAATGGTGATATTATGTAGGCATAGAGTATGCGCTAGTACGTTTGAATGTACTAAGTATGTGGGATGCAATGTAACAAAGACATAATCCAATATATTCAAAATACATAGTCATAAGCAATGGATATATAATCTCAACATTGCATGCATGATCAATGCTTGTAATAAAATATGCTTGTAGAACATTCAACTTGCATAATACATAATTCATGTAGGAGAACATGCCTTAATCGACATAGACCAAACGAGCTACTACTTGGAATCCAAGGCATGTTACCTCCTCGACATGGTGATCGAGGCATGTCACCCTCTTGACAAGGTGATCGAGGCATGTCACCTCTTCGAAAGGTGTGGTCTACTTGACAAAGTAAACCATCAAGGCATGTCATCCCCCAACAAGGTGATTGAGGCATATCACACCTCCTCCCCCCGATAAGGTGTAGTGTAACTAGATGGATCCATTAGAAACCATAAAAGGGATATTATATAATCCTATGTGGCACCTAGTTTAGAGACTAAAAGCTTTCAATAAGGACCCCTTGAGTTGTGCCCCCATCTTAAGCCTCAACCGGTGCTAAGTCAAATCCCACAGAATAGTTAAAATAGTCAGAGTTTGAATAACTTGTAAGAAATATGATAACATGACATGAGTAGCTCATAAACATGCTTGACCTCTATTAGTGAGCCTAATTTGAATATGAGAATAGATAATAGTCATACATGATCCCTTGCTTTAACATGAATGACTCACAAAAGGTAAAAAAATCTTGAAATAGGACTCAACTTGATACTTGCAACATCATAGATACTTTTCATGAAATCAATACATGTTTGAAAGCCCTTAATCATTATGAAGTCACTTGACTTATAAATCATATAATAGATTATCAATAACTTGAGAATTCTTGTTATGTCATTTTATCAAATACATGATGGGTTCATGATACTTGTTCAAAATCATGCAATTCAAGAGTGAAATAATATGAGTAAACTCAATGCAAATCAACCCACCAACATGTAGTAAAACCCTCATGTAGGGTACCTTGAAATTCATCACAAAAGCTCATAGTTTCATAGCTCAAAACATACATAGTCTCAATAGATAAAATTAATTCATGAAACAAACTTGAGATAGACATTCATGCATAATCAATCAATACTTCATTAAAACCCCAACATAATTTATGCTCATCTTTCGTAATAAAAGATACCCATTAGGTAATACAACTTGGATTCATAAAAAAGAAGAAGGTTGAGTTCCATGGGTGAAAGGACTCATAGATAAAGACCCACATACCTTAAACCTTAAATTCCTGAAAATGAACTTGAAGTAGACTTAGGGCTTGAAATAAGTCCTTGAGTCCCAAAATTGAGCTTGAAATCCTTAGATTTGAATGAGGGAATTGATAGAGTCTTAGAGAGGTTTTAGAGAGGGTTTTGTGAGCTGTAGAGTTGAAAAAGGGCTAAGTATGTGTGGTTTCACATTTAAGTGGGCATGGGGCTATGACCCAAATGCCCTTGGCTGAAATAGAAAAGCTAAGTAAAATAATACACTTGTCCGCGCCCTGGCGCGATGCGGACCAGACACAGAGTAATATTTTACTACTCTGCGCCCCAGGCGCGTCGCAGCCTGGGCGTGCATAGACATTGGATTACGAAAAATTAGCAAAAATTATTTTTTGCTACGGGTCTTCCAAAATCTGGGTTATACTCATTTTCCACTCAATTGTGCCGTCTGATCAAGAATATGAAGTCAAATTTTCAAAATCATGCACGAATTTTTAGATATATGAAAATTATGATTATGAGGCATTTCAAAGCACTTGAGGGGTGTTTCACCTATCACTAGTACTCACATCTATATTTATGTATCTTTCCATCATCCCATAGTACAGGTCCAGGTACTAGCTGCGGTCGCGGAGCTAGGTGTTCCTGAGCGTCACTGGAGACACTTGGTGAGCACTGGAAGGTCTAGACACTTTGTAGTCTCCTTCCTTTTTTATGGTCGTCGTTTGTATCCAAACATTGGCCTTGTATTTGTAGGAGTATTTCGAGTTATGTATAGTATGGCTATTATTATGTATATATGGGTGCATGCTTGTGTCTATTGTAGTTCTGCACAATTGGCTTTTAGGTTCTGAGTAGGTTGTGTTAATTTATGCTGTTATATGTATTATATTTGTGACCAGTGATTTAACATAGGTACCCTAGAGTTGGGTAATTGACTTACTTGTAGGTGGGATCTAACAGGTGCCATCATGATCGGAACCGAGTCGTGACCATGTTATTTAAGTGGGGAATATAAAAAGATAGAGATTTTTTGTAACTCATGATACATAATTAAATGTAATATTATTTTAATTACTAATTAATTAATTGATAATAATAATAATAATAATAATAATTAAAAAATAAAAATTTAAAAAGGAGATAAAATTAATAAGGTTCTAGACCATAGAAAGGCATCACATCACATTCTCTCTCTATATTTGGTAGAAAAAGTACCGTTAGGGCAAATGAGAGGTTTTATGAGTAATGATGAAAGGAAGGATAAATTTGTAAAGGAAAAAATGTTTGTATGGAATTTACAGTAAGATTCATTATCCACCAATAACAATACTTCATTTTATCACATTTTATCCTTCTGGGTTCATTATGGGAAAGGCAGGATACAAATGATATTGTATCAGGGGTGAATTTACATGCTAATTTTAGGTCATGGGAATCCGTAGTCATCTGACTAAATTCGATATATTACTTGTATAATACTTAAAGAATATATTAAATACTAGCTAAAGGCTGACAAGTTAGTTCATTGGTTCAAGAGCTCTTTGTTAGCATGAAAGTTGGGGGTTCAATTCCAACCACCAACATCATTTTGTCCCTATTGTCATTGAGAGTCTAAAATCTATTATTAAAGCCTACAGTTCGACAAATTGATACACAATAAAATATCAAACTCTCAAAATAAAGTTAATGCAAACAAACATACATGTTTACGGAGTCCTACTTATTGGCATTTCTTAGTAGTATAGTAAGTATTATATATATAATAAAGAACCTTTGATTCTTCTCTTTTTTCTTTTTTTTCCTTGGTTAAATATGAAACTACCATTTCTCACTAATATATGTAGTTTATCACACTCTTTCACTCACAACTTTGTAGGCAGTAGGCTCACTTATATTTTATAAAAAATATTTATATCTTTTTTACAATTTTTTTTTTATTTTTACACATAAAATATTTTTATTTTTAGACATAAAAAAATCGACTACATTATTTTTTTTCTATTATTTTTATAAGTAGACAAAATGTCTTTATTTCTCCCCTTCACAAGTGAATTTTAAGTCAAGAATGAATGAGAAGAAGTCCACAAAGCGCTGACAACCATTAACTAAATTTATGGACAATAAATGAATAATACTAATTTAGAATTGAGTGACTCATTTTTCCCTAAATGAAAAATGTCAAGTCTCATTCTTTCCATTCTTGGAAAAGAAATATAGGACCCAATATTGAGAGGATATATAGTAAGTATATGAGATATCAGAATAATCATTTCATATCCCGTCCGTGAAAATAGAGTACAAATGCCCTAACTATAATTATTTGGGACTGTGCACCTTCAAAGGTACCAAAATGACCTGTGGGCATTTAATGGCATTGTTAATAATTCTATTTGTCAGCTGAGTGAGACAATGTCCCAAAACCAAAATGAGAAAATAAAATTTTGTGAAAAAACAAGTGTGTGTGGACTGTGGTCTAACTACCAAAAAAATTGGTAGAAACTCTCACAAATTAGGTTATGTAGGTTTTCTTTTTCACGACAAGAAAAAAGGGGTCGTTAATTTGAATTTAAGTCACATAGAGTGGAAGTGTTTAGACGGTGTTTGAATTGATTTTTTTTTAAAATAGTTTACAAGTTAAAAGTCATAAGTTGAGAATATTCAATTATTGACTTTTATTTAACTTATTTTAATTCTTTTTTTATTTAAAAAATAACTACTTATAAATACTTTTATTATTTTCAAGTACCACAATTTGTTTTAAAAAGCTTCAAAGTTGAAAGCATTTGAAACAAGTTAATCCATACACCCTCAAAATTCAAAAGTTTTAATAAACAAAAGTGTTATGTGAACGTTTACTTTTTCCCAAGTTGATTTACTATTTCCACTTTCCGGACCACATAATATGATATAGATAGATTACTTGGTGAAAAGCTTATTAACTAAGTTGCCATTCAATTGCATCCTCTAGTTCTTTGCTGCTTGTTTACCTAGTCTTTTGTCATGATGGATTTCTTTCATTTCCAGAACTTGGGTGATTTTGTGGAATATATAAAAATAATGTTAAATATGTGAAATTAGTTATTGTGTAATTATATTTTATACACTATTTAATTTACTATATTAAAAATAACATTTATTACATAAATATTTTTTTAATAAAAATACTCTTTACAAATACGACAAAATAATGTGAAAATAATCATGCTAACGTACACGTAAAAGACCTTTGCATTGCTAATACTACAATTTGCCATGTATTAGTTATACATAACATAATAACAAATAAGGTGTATAACTAACTTGAACTAGTTATACATAGGTGGAAAAAATGTACCTATAAGGTATTACTAATAAACCAAGCTAATACATTTTTTTGCTAGTACATCCTACCAAACAACCTATTAGTGCATTCAAAGTGTTCAATTACGATTTATTCCAATTGAGTACCTAAAGATATTACGATTAGACTTTTTGGTTCAAAATTTTGAAACTTTTCTTTTTTAGCATATGTTCTTAAATGACAATTGTGTAGAAAAATTAAGCACTTAATTATATCATTTCATTTAATTATAGGTATCATTATATTCTCAAATTATAAAATGTCTGACATTTTATGGTTTATTGAGTTAAGACAAACAAGAGTTCGTACATGATATAAAATCATAATTTGAAATTAAAATTTTATGAATCAAGCGAATGTCCTATGAATCACATGATTAAAGGCAAAAACTTTTAGATCCCTATTACTTACAATGGTTTGAGGAATTCCATACAATTTAACAATATTATAAACAAACAAAGCTATAACACTAGACACATCATCACATTTATTACTTGGAATAAAATGATCTATTTTATAAATTGATTAACAACAATAAGGATCGTATCTCTACCTCTTTTGGTCCTTGGAAAATCCAAAATAATGTCTAAAGAAATATCAAGTTAAACTCTTTGAGGGATGGAAAGAGGAGTGTATAAACCGAGGGGAAGGAGGGACAACATAGCATGTCTGTATTTAATACATTGGCTACAAGTTGAGCAATATCTTTATACATCTTGGACCAATAGAGTTTCTCCTCTAAAATTTTACTCAACACCAAAATGATCCATTAATCCCCCACCGTATGTCTCCCTCACAAATAGTTCTCTCCAAGAGCTTATAGGCATACCAAGTGTCTTGTCCTTGAACAAGAAACTATCAAACATAGAATAGGGTATAGAAGATCTATCCCTAAGCCATCTTTTCCTTTCGCATTCCTCAAAGTCTTGATAGATTTGAGCTAATATGGAATCCATGGTATACAATGACTTCAAACATTTAAAACTAAGTAATTTAAAAGACAAAGTAATTATCAACACATGTTTTCTTGAGAAGGCATTGACTATAACATTTTCATTCCCCTTTTTGTATTGAATTACATAAGGGAAAGTTTTAAGAAATTCAATTTATTTGGCATACCTTTTTTAATTTAGCTTAGCAATGAATATGCTTTAGGGACTCATGATTGATTCAAATAACAAATTCTTTGGAACACAATAAATGTTGCCAATTGCCCGATATTCTAATCAACACATACAATTCAAGGTCATAAATAGAATAATTTAAAGTTGCACCTTTTAGGTTTTAGCTAAAATAAGCAATGGGCTTTTGGTCTTGCATTAAGACATCTCTAATGCCTAATTTTTTAGCATCACATTCTACTTCAAATGTTTTCTCAAAATTGTATAATCACAACAAAGGAGTAGAACTAAGCATTGATTTCAAGGTCTCAAAAGCCTTTGCTTACTCCTCACCCCACATAAAAGGTTTATCCTTTTGGATTACTTCAATCAAGAGAGTGGTAATAATACTAAAACCTTTGACAAACTTACTACAAAAATAGTCAATCCATGAAAACTTCAACCATCACTTATGGATTTTAGAGTTGGCCATCTATGTAGCGACCCAACTGGTTAGTGATATTGTCCACTTTGGGCCTAGGCCCATATGACTTTAAAATGCGCCACAAGTAGGTAAGACTTATTTACTTATATACCTACCATTTCTCTTGTATTTTGCTGATGTGTGTTCTATCTAAAGATGGGTTGTTACATATACCCCCTCTATAGAATCAACATACTTGCTAAGGTTTGTCCCACCGTATAGGATTCACTTAGACTTAGCATTGAGGTTTACTCCACCTCATCGAAATTTATCTACACTTAGTTGAATTCTTACCTACATCGACAAGGCTGACACAGGAGTGACTCTGATACTATTTGTAACACCCTATTCCACTAGTGACATTGTCTGTTTTGGGCTAGGCCCGCACAACTTTAAAACACATCACTAGTAGGTAAGACCTATTTACTTATATACCCAACATCTCTCTTGTATTTTATCGATGTGGTACTTCTATCTAAAGATTAGTTGTTACAGTCTACTTTAGATTAATAACCTCAGTGCCCCTTAAATTCATAATAAAGCCTAATAAAAAAACTTTCACCTGCATAACACTTTTCAAGATTAGCATAAAGTTGTTCCTTTATAAGAACATTAAAAACACATCTCAAATGCTCTACATGCTTATTCATGAATTTTCTATAGGCTAAGATTTTATCAAAGTAGACAACAACAAACTTTTCTGTGAGGGGTTCTATCACATGGTTCATAAGACACATAATAGGACTAGGAGCATCACCAACTATTCATAAAGACCAAACTTGGGCTTGGAAGTAGTTTTCTGTTCATCACTAGAGTTTATCCAAATTTTATAATAATCACTCCTAAGATCAATCTTTGAAAACACACAAGAATTATTGTGCTTATCAGACATATCATCTAATCTAGGCATAGGATAACAGTACTTTATTGTGATTTTGTAGATGTCTTGACAAGCAATACATATGCACTACATTCTATTCTTATTCGAGACCAAAATAAGAAAAATGGCAAACAGGCTTATACTCTATCTCACGTAAGCCTTGTTGAGGAGTTCCTCTCTTGTCTTTGAAACTCTTTGGTATCTTTTGAGTTGTTCCAGTAAATTGGTTTGTTTGGTAATTGAGATCGTGACATGAAGTCAATTTGATGTTCAATGCTCCAAAGTAGGGGTCATCCACTAGGAATCTCTTTTGGGAAGACATCATTAAATTCCAGCAAAAGAAAAGAATAGAATAAGGGAGAGAAGAAAAAGAATGGTTAGTTTGGAACATAAGAACCCTATGTTTGATAAGGATCAATGATCTTTTGACTTCAACTTCCTCTCTTATCTTCTTATACCTAGCTAATAACACTATGGCTTTTTAGCTCCAACTTTCTTCTTTTTTGTTTCTCTTTTTTCCTCAACCTCTACATGCCCCTCCTCATCCTTTCTTTCTCCCCTAACTCACTCATCTTTTGATACAATTCATTGAATTAAGAGGGTGAAATAGGATGAAGGACATATTTATGATCATCCAATACTGATGTGCTGTCAAAATACAACACATTTGGTGCCTAAAACAAGAGATTTTGTAAGTTCTTAAAGTGACTTTTTAGTGTTTTGATATGTTTTTGTCTTAGTTTTGCAGAAAAGTTAGGTTGGCATGATTTTGAAGAAACGTTGTAGATTTTGCTGAAGCATAGGCCTTATGAGCCCACCTACGAGTCATAGCTCACCCTATAAGTCGTAGGGTGATATCTTACCAAGAATTAGAGACCAAAATTTAGAAATTTGCTAATTTGGAGTGAGGGTTTGAGACTTGAATTTAGGAGTGGAAAATTTGGCTAAGTGTTTGAGAAAGTATTGACGAATGTTTAGGATGATATGAGGGTGAAATAAAGCTAAGTATAGGTATTTTCACGTATGGGAGAGTCTAGGCCCAAGACTAAAAGTCTTGGATCAAAAATAAACTGGCACCATTTTTGAACCTGTGTGCGTCGCAAGGCTGGCGCAGAAACAATACTATTTTCGTGCCATTTCAAAATTTCATAATTCAATTTGCTTGCTTAAGAATCAGGGTTAGACCCATTATCCACTCAATTAGACCCTCTAAACAAGAATATGAAGTCAGAATTTTGAAATAATGAATGAATTTTTAGATATATAGAAATTACGATTTCGAACACTTTCGAGGCACATTTTCAGGCACTTTTTGGGGTCGTTTCATGATGACCCTTTAATACTAAATATTGAGGAAGAAGTAAATGAGGAATATGAATCATTTGAGGAGGAGGAATTGGAGGACAATGAATATGAAACAACTGAGGAGGAAGAATCGGTGGATGATGAAAATAAAAGAAGTGAGAAGGAATAAAGCGATACATTATATCTACTATACGTTATTTATTGTGCTAACATTAAATTTTTTAAAATATTTTTTATATATAAAATTATGACTTGACATACAGATGTCATCTGGTGGTGATGGTGATAGACCTCGAGATTATCTTAGGGCAAGCAGTTCTAGTAGGGGCAGGAAGAAAAAGACTACGATACCTATTAATCCTGCAAATTTTCCAGGAAATATTTCCTCTGCCTAGGATCTCCACAGCCACACAACTACTTCTCCTACCATTGAGGTCGTGACATTTGGGACTATGGATCTTATGACTTACTATAGTCATTTTCGGAGACCACAATGCTTCTTCCTTATTAAAACCCAGGTTCACTTCATATGACTAGACCACCTCGCTACCCACAGTGATTATTCTATGACCTTATAGATTATAATCTTCGAGTACTCCATCTCCTAGTGTTCAGTCTCCCTTATCTCAGTCTCCTCACCTATCATCCATTAGACTTAGAGATTCTAGTGATGAGGCTGTCACTTCTCCATTGGCTCAGCATAATGTGCATGCTTTGGCATCTGCTTCACTTGCTTCTGTTGCTACTCCTGAGTCAGCACCGGATGTCACAAGGTTAGCTCCTAGCCAGCGAGATAGGCTTGGGAGAGTTCTGATAGTGTCTGATGGAGTCTCGTAAGTTTGTTCTTCTATTTATTTATTTTTGCTATATTAATAAATATTCATGAACTAATATGTTTATTATATGTCTTGCAGGTGGAATCCATCGAAAGGATGTTGCCAGGGCCTTACAAGAGAGTGTTAGGAGGCTATTCAATGAGCCTTATGACTCTCGGGAAGAGATTCCAAACAGCATTCGTCAGGCCATATATAATGAGTTTAAGGTATATAAGCTTACATATTTATTTTAAGTTAAGTTTATTATTTATAGTATACTTTATCTAACTAATTCTCTAACACTTTTCTTCTTATTTGTCCAGACTATGTGTTCTTTGGAAGAAAAGTACAATATGGTCATTGCGACCATATTTGAGAGGAGACCGAGCACCAAACTATCTAGCTAGCTTAAGAAATCATGGGGTGATGGAAAGCCCGGGGGTTGGTTGCAGCCACACATATATGAAGAGTTGCATCAGTATTGGGACACTGACGAATTCAAAGCTTTGTCTGACCAAGCAAAAAAGGCTAGAGGAAGTCTGATGAGTGGCTCATTGCACACCGTAGGTGCAAAGAATGTTGGGACTATTTCTCGGGAGATGGTAAGATTTTTAAATTTAAAGTTTAAATTCATAATCTTAAATACATTATTTGATTAAATATTATTTTATTAATTTTATCACTAATTATTTATGGGAGCAAGAAATGGGACGAGTTCCATTTTGGCATGAAGTTTTTAAGAAGACTCATGTCAGAAAGAAGGATGATGAGTCAGAGCTAGACGTGTGGGTCAAATAGAGGGCCGCACAAGCCTACGTAAGCTTCTTAACACTTATATATATAATATTAATTTTAATTATGAATTATTTTTATAATATACAGCAAGACTACGAGCAATACGTTGGTGAGCTTGGAGATGATGTCCAAATTATGCCTGAATTATTTGATCAAATTTGGACTGAGAAAAGTAGTTGGCAGGAGCCACGAAGGCTGTATATATGGGATGGGCTCTAGGAATTATATACAATGACTCCAATCAGGTTTAGAAGGCATTAGATCATCGAGTCTGGCCGAGGCCCTTAACCAGGTTCAATTGGCTGCCATGTCTCAAAAAATAGAACAACTTTCAAGTGCATTCACAACTTCTGAGGCAAGGAGGGTTGAGCAACAAAACAAAGTTATACAAATCAAAGAACAAGTGCTCCACCTCGTTCGTCGGCCTACACCGCGTCCTTCCACTCCTATATACGAAAATAATGATGATGATGAGTTTGTTGAGATAGCCCTTAGGTTCCTTTTAGTTATGTTTTGGATAATTTAATTATGTTTGGACACTTAGTTATATTTTGGACACTTTAGACTATTTTGATGAACTTTATTTTGGTTTAATTATTTTTTATATTGTAGGTGGACAACAGAAACTACAAGTTTCTACTATCAAAGAAACTGTAGAAAAAGTGAAGGACAGGGTCCCTAAGTCTGTCGATTTTCTGTAATTCTTTTTAAAACATTTCCAGTAAAGCGACAGACAAAGCCCCTATGTGCATCGCTTCTCTAAAATTATTTTAATTAATTTTTATAAAAAATGATGGACAGGGATCCTATGTCCGTCGCTTTTTTTAAAAAAATTATAATTAATTTTTTTAAAAATGCGACGGATAGAGACCCTATGTCTGTCACTTTTTAAAATTTTTTTAAACATAATTTTTTAAAAATAGCGATGGACAGGGACTCAATGTCTGTTGTTTTTTAATTTTTTTAAAAATATTCAAAATGTGACGTACAGTGACTCTATGTCCGTCACTTTATTGTTAAAAAATTAATTAGAAAAATGACAAGATGGGGAAAGTAAGGTAGTTCATTGCTTTTGTAAAAGCAGGAGCAAAAAAGCGACGAAATGGACTATGTCACTTTTCTGTCGATTTTGAAAAAAAAGCGACGTAGTTCGTTGCTTTTGTTTGACATTTTTCATCTAATTTTTAGTAGTGTAGAACAGGCTCGTAAAAGTGATTAGAGGCCCTGAAGTTTGCCCAAAAGTTTATGCAAGGGTCCCTACGGGTCGTAGAGGGACTCGTAGACGACCCGATCACGATTTTAAAGAGGGGTAGTTTCATCTTTTCTCACCCTTTAAGCTTTAACTTATCATTTTTCTCTTAAGTAATTCCCTAAAATGTAATTCCTTATATCATTAGCATTCAAAGACTCTCCAAAACTCAGAACATAGTTTCAAAGGGGCAAAAGTTAGGGCTTTCAAGAACCTTCTTCAATTCCTCCAAAAAACTAATTCGCCAAGTATGTAAGGCCCTCCAAAAGTTATCCTATGATTATTTTAGTATCTTTAACCACCAGTCTCTAGCTAAGATCAAGTTTATGAGTTGAGATCAAGCTTTCTCCATTATTAGTTAATTTCATTATAATACTTTTTCATGTATTTTGTTTTTATAAAAATCACGGCCTTTACAGATTTCACTACTAAATTAAGTTATTAAGTCAAGGTTTCATAGTTAAGGCTACAATCATAAGAACTCTAGATATTTCATGAAAACTATTATGCTCACAGTTTTTAGTTGAGTGTAAGGAGTACTTAAATCTTTTGTATTTACAAGATAACTGAGTAATAAAATTATGTTTTGAGACACTTTGCGTTGATACAAATTCAGTCAAAGAGAAGAGATAAGTTGAGAAAAGTTTAAGAAAAGTTAAAGTTGGGCTAAGTCCTAAAAGATGTAAAAGGCATTTTGAGAACTCTTAATGTTAAATTTATGAGCATTATAAAAGTTATTTTGGGAGTAATATTGAGAACCGATATGAGTAAGAATAATAATAACTTGAACTCATAAACTACGTAGCTGGTGTAGGATAGGATTGTACCAAAAGTACAACTCCTAACTACCACTAGGATGACCTAGGTTTGGGATGGATCCACTCCCCTAGTTTTTGTTCCTTACCTGGCAAAGTATGGAACTACTCCAGCAGTGTGGGCAAGATGCTGTATCATCACGAAACTCATAGTGATGGTTGCCTGTTAGAGAAACTCCCTAAGCTAGAGGAAACTAGTTTCTACATACAGAGTTTCAACATATGTTTTTACTTTCAGCATGCACTTCATTTATTACTTTATGCTATCATATTTTGAGACATGTTTTAGTTACTTTGAGTACAGTGCACTATCCTAAGTTCCTGATTTTAGCTATTTTACATACCATACATTCCACTTACTGACGTTATTTGGACCTGCATTGTTTTATCATGCAGATGCTGGTGACAGAGTTCCTCAGCAGATGCTCCGTTGAGGACCAACTATTCAGTCAACTATTGGTGAGACCTCTTACCAATCAGAGGCTTTAGAATCTTTATCTATGTTTTTAGCATTTTTTCCAGGTATAGGTGAGGCCTCTTACCAGTCTGAGGCATTTGTTTTAGATTATTCTAGTTAGAGGTTCGATAGACGATATGACAGGAGTTTTAGTTCTTATCCTTAGTTGTTATTGAGGTATTTTTCTCTGTTCAGATTGTTTAAACTATTACAGTTTCTTTAGTACATTATATCAAAGCCTATGATTTGTTGTTTGAGTCTTCCGTTGAGAAATTTAGCCAGGCCAAGTGGTTCACTTGGGACTAGAAATAGTTCTAGGTGCCGGCCACATCCAGGGTGTAAACTTGGGGCGTGAATAACTTGGTATCAAAACATAGAGTTCAAGTTTCCTAGGGTGTCTATGGAACCATGTCTAGTAGAGTCTATATTATTGCTGTGAAGCGTGCCACATCCATAATAGGGAGGCTATAGGGCTTTAGGAAGTGTCACTATCAATTGTTATTCCCTTTCATGCTGGAGTTTACCTCTTAAGTGCATTCAAATTCGTGCATTCACACTTTGTTTTTTAGATCATGCCTCTACGAAGAGACGTCGGACCAGCTAGGGGTAGAGGACACCCATCAGGGAAGAATGCAAACCAGCCTAATCCACCAATTCTTGTGGGAAAAACCTAGAAGTCTCGCTATGCCTATTAAGCATCCACCGCAAGCAGATATCTCTAATAGTCAGCTCCGATAGGCCATTTAGACTTTGGCACAGACAGTCACAGAGAGGTCGACAGGGAGATCACATGAATAATGGTTCAGATACCTCCAGGGTTCGTGAATTTCTGAGGATAAACTCAACTGAGTTCGCAGGGTCTAATGTGAAGGAGGATCTTGAGAACTTTATTGAGGAACTCCAGAAATTATTTCAGGTTATGCACACAGGTGACGTTCAGCAGGTTGAGTTGGCTACCTACCAACTCAAGGGAGTGGTTAGACTCTGGTTTGATCAGTGGAAGGGAGGTAGAGTAGAAAAGGAGCCAGCTTTGAGTTGGGCAGTGTTCGAGGAGGGCTTTTTGGGACAATACCTTCCTAGAGAGTTGAGGTAGGCTAAAGTGAGAGAGTTTCTGAATCTGAAGTATGAAGTTATAAGTGTACGGGAGTACAACCTCAAATTCACTCAGTTGTCCCGTTCTGCTCCGACAATAGTGGCAGACATACATACTAGATTGGACCTATTTGTATCAGGACTTTCTTAGATGAATAAGAGAGAGGATATATATGCTATGCTAATTGAGGATATGGACATAGCTCGCTTAATGACTTATGTATAATAGGTGGAGGAGGAGAAGATGCAGGATAGAAAGGAGTTCAGAAACAAAAGGGCTAACTCATCAGGCTAGGAGACATGTAAGAAGGGGGCTGGAGGTGCCAATCATTCATCCTTTCAGTCTAGAACATCTGGACCAGTACCTTTTTTTGCTAGTGCACCTGTATCGAGGGTCAGGAATGAGCAGGGATCACAGAACCATAAATTTTAGGGGAGCCAGTCACAGGGGAGTGCAGCTCAAAGATCGACTTATTATCCAGTTTATGGTAAGTATAGCAGGTCTCATCTAGGAGATTACCTTGTGGGCGCAAGTGATTGGTTTAGATGTGGTCAGGTGGGGCACTTTTTAAAGGATTGTCCTATGGGGAGGCAGAACATTAGGGATAACAAATCTCAGTCAGTTACTTCAACACCACAGGGTAAGCCAGTTCAGAGGGGTGCTACATCAGGGACAAGCGGGGGCACAAATCGTCCATATGCCATGGCCATCAGATAGGAGCAGGAGAACTCACTAGATGTGGTTTTGGGTATGCTCAAAGTATTTACTTATGATGTCTATGTATTGTTAGACCCAGGTGCCACATTATTATTTGTGAATCCCTATGTAGCCACAATGTTTGTGATCAGTCCAAAATGTCTTCTTGAGCCTTTTAATGTTTCCACTCCTGGTGGGGAATCTATTCTAGCCCAAAGAGTCTATAGGGATTATCTAGTGTCAGTTTACCATAAGGATACCGTAGCTGATCTAGTTGAGTTAGATATGGTAGATTTTGATGTCATTCTAGGCATGGACTGGCTTCATGCTTGTTATGCCTCCATATGCTGCAGAACCAGGGCTGTCAAGTTTCAGTTTCCTAATAAGCCAGTTTTAGAGTAGAGAGATAGCTTAGTTTTTCCTAAGGGTAAGTTTGTCTCATATCTCAAAGCCAAAAAACTAATTTCTAAAGGGCGTATATTTTATCTAGTCAGAGTCAAAGATTCTCGTGTCGAGACATCATATCTCCAGTCTATTCCAGTCGTGAATCAGTTCCCAGAAATCTTTCCTGATGATCTACCTGGAGTCTATCCTGACATCGAGATAGACTTTGGGATAGATACCTTTCAGATACTCAGTCATATCTTTTCCTCCATACTATATGACTCCTTTAGAGTTAAAAGAATTGAAAATGCAGTTGAAAGACCTCCTAGATAATGGGTTTCATTAGACCAATCATCTCACCTTAGGGTGCCTTAGTCCTCTTCGTGCATAAAAAGGATGGTTCTCTTAGAATGTTCATAGATTATCGTAAATTAAATAAGGTGACCATAAAGAATAAGTATCCTCTTCCCATAATTGATGACCTGTTTGACTAACTCCAAGGTGTTGCTTACTTCTCCAAAATAGACCTTAGATCTGGGTACTATCAGCTCAAAGTTAGAGAAAGTGACGTCCCTAAGATAGCTTTCAGAACCCGCTATGGTCATTACGAGTTCTTGGTCATATCATTTGGATTGACAAATGCACCAACGACTTTCATGGATCTTATGAATAGAGTATTGAGGCCATATCTAAATATGTTTGTCATTGTGTTCATAGATGATATCCTAATATACGCTTGTAACACTATCTTAGAATTATCCTTCAAACCCATAAGGACCAACAGTTGTATGCCAAATTTTCCAAATGTAAGTTTTGGTTAGCATCCATGGCGTTTTTAGGTCATATTATTTTTGATGAGGGCACTCAAGTTGATTCTAAAAAGATTGAGGCAGTAAAGAACTGGCCAAGGCCCGTAACTCCAACAAAGATAAGGAGTTTCTTAGGTTTGATAAGTTACTATAGACGTTTTTTAGAGGGTTTTTCTTCTATCTCAGCTCTCTTGACTAAGCTAACTCAGAAGAAGGTTAAATTTGTATGATTTGAAATTTGTAAGAAGAGTTAACAAGAGTTGAAAACTAGATTGACTATAACTTTGGTCTTATCTCTACCCGAGGGAGCTGATGGCTTTGTTGTATACTGTGATGCTCCTAGAGTTGGTTTGGGATGTGTATTGATGCAAAGAGGCAAGGTGATAGCATACGCCTCTAGACAACTTAAAACTTATGAGAAGAACTACCCAACTCATGATCTTGAGCTTGTTGCCATAGTGTTTGCTCTCAAAATCTGGAGACATTATCTTTACCATGGGCATGTGGATGTATTTACTGACCACAAGAGAATGCAATATGTGTTTAGCCAGAAGGAGATAAACTTGAGGCACAGGAGATAGTTGGGGCTGTTGAAGGATTATGACATGAGCATCCTCTATCACCCAGGTAAAGCTAATGTAGTTGTTGATGCTATTTGTAGGTTGACCATAAGGAGTACTGGACACATTGAGGATGAAAGAAAGAACTAGTTAAGAAAGTGCATACAGTAGAATGCTTAGAAGTACAAATCGAAGGTTATGATGAAGGTAGTGCAATTATCAAAAATGGGGCAGAGTCATCCTTAGTGGTGGAGGTGAAAGAAATGCAAGACCGAGATACTATCCTTCTTCAGTTAAAAGAAGATGTTTAGAACCAAAAGGTATTAGTGTTTCCAAAAAGAGAAGATACAATCCTGAGGTACCAGGGCAGACTATGTGTATCAAGTGTTGATGGCCTTAGAGACTAGATTCTAAATGAGGCTCTTAACGCGGATACTCTATTCAACCAAATGCAACAAAAATATATAGAGACGTATGAGAGGTTTATTAGTGGGGTGGCATAAAGAAGGACATTGCAGAGTTTGCATCCAGGTGCCCGAATTGCCAACAAGTTAAGGTAGAGCACCAAAAGCCTTGTGGTATAGCCCAGAATATTAAAATTCCAGAGTGGAAGTGGGAGATGATTAACGTGGACTTCATAATAGGCTTACCCTGATCTTGTAGATATCATGATTCGATATGGGTAATAGTAGATAGGACGACCAAGTCAGCTCACTTTCTAACTGTCAAGACGATTGATACATCTAAGGACTATGTCAGATTTACATTAAGGAGATTGCTAGATTGCATGGTGTCATGATCCAAGCCTAGGGCCTAGATGTGACACGACGCATGGGGAACTCGAAGGTACCCCAAGCAAGTATCTTAGCACATCATTAGACATCCTTGACTGCGGAAGTAATAAAATGACAACAAGAGATAGTAAATAGGGATAACCGGCACTAAGGGACAACTTTCAAAACATCAACATCAAGAGTCAAGAGAGAGTCGAAGCTTACAACATAATACATAGCATGTCCAATACCTCTAACCATGGAACTTAGCAGGGGCTAAGACACGTAATCAGACTCACCCTCATAGTTAAAATATACAATAAAGGAAGAGAGTTGTAATACATAGCATAAGAACATGGACATTATTCTTGAAATGAAGGACTCACCAACTAACTTGAGAGAAATCATACTAGCCACGTAGAGGAGGATGATCAAGTGGGGCTCTGATCCCTACATGGTAATATCATGTAGTCATAAAGTATATGTTAGTATGTTTGAATGTACTAAGTATGTAGGATGCGATGCAACAAAAGATAGGCAACACAATCGAAATGTATAATGATAAGCAATAGATAGCATAATAACAATATGGCATGTATGATCAATTCTTATGTAAAATAAGCTTACATATAACATAATACATGTATAAGAAGAGACCATCATTATAGAACTCATAGTCTACCAAGGTACAAACCCTTTTGGTTGGTTGGTTGATCGTCACACGCTACCACCCATGGTGATTGAGATACTAACCCCTCAACCCGATTACCAAGGTATGAATCCTTCATTTGTTGGTCGATAGTCACACCCTACTACCCCTGGTGATTGAGGTATTAACCCCTTAACCCCGTTATCAAGGCACAACCCCTTGATTAGTATCAAGGTACAAACCCCTCGACATGGTTAGCGGGGCTCTTAACCCCCCGAGTAAGGCATGGTCACTTTCCAACACTATATAGTAGAATATCATATACATACATTCCTTTCATCATCATAAAGTCATTCAACTCATAAGACATGCATTGGACCTTCAATTCCTCAAAATACCTTAACTAGACATTTTATCAAACACTTGGCAGGTGTGTAGTACTAATGTTAAATGATGCAATTCAACAGTGGAATCATGCTAGAAAATTTAGTGTAAAACCGTCAATAGATACTTAGTAACACCCTCAAGCAATATACCTCAAAACCCTTCATCAAATCTCATAATAGATCCTAGATTCATAGTTCAAAACATGCTAAAACAATCATAATTTGATCAAACTCCAACATATTGTGCAGTGAAATTCATAATAAAGACCCATGAATAAATCAACTTTAAATCATGAAATTTTAGGCAAAAGAAAGTTTGGGCATCATGGGTGAAAGGAACCCATGAAAGAAACCCACATACCTTGACTTTAGAGAATTCTAAAGAAGATTGGAAATGGAGACTTGAAGCTTGAATGAGAACCTTAAGATCTGTATAAGTTTTGGGACTTGAAATTTGGAGTGAAATATGAGTCTAAGTATTTGAGTGAGTATTGTAGAATGTCTTGAATGATATGAGGGTGAAATGTGGCTAAGTATATATATTTTCACATATGGGAACACTTAGGCCTGAGACCCAAAAGTCTTGGACTGAGATAGAAAAACAGTGCACAAATATACACAGTAGCGCGCCCTTGGCACGTCGCGCTAGGGGCGCAGATTTCTCTCTAGAAATTGCATTTTGCGATTTCCAAATTTTGATACGGTTGCTTAAAAATTGGTGTTAGACCCATTTCCCACTTAATTTGACCCCCTTATCAGGAATATGAAGTCAAATTTTTGATATCTCGCATAGATTTTAAGATATATGGAAATTACGATTTCGGGCACTTCAGAGGCACAGTTTCAAACACTTTTTGGGCAATTTCACCTCTTGATCAAGAATATGAAGTTGGATTTTTGATATCACATATGAATTTTGAGATATACAAAAATTACGATTTCGGGTACTTCTGAGGCACATTTTTGGGCACTTTTTGGTGTCATTTCACATGGGGTTCCCATATCCATTATTTCAAATAGAGGATCCTAGTTCATAGCATAATTTTGGAAGTCCTTTTAAAAAGGGCTGGTTACGAAGGTGAACTTAGTACATCCTTCCGTTCCTAGATAGACAGGCAAGTGTAGCAGACTATACAAACTCTTGAGGATATGTGTTATAGACTTTAAAGGTAATTGGGATTACCCTTGATTGAATTTTCCTATAACAATAGTTTCCAAGCTAGCACACAAATGGCATCGTATGAGGCCCTTTATGGGAAGAGGTATAGGTCGCCTATTAGGTGGTTTGAAGTTTGTGAGGTAGGATCGATAGGAGCTGATTTAGTCCACTAGGCTATGGAGAAGGTGAAAGTTATTCAAGAAAGACTAAAGACAACCCAAAGCCGACAGAAGTCTTATACTGATATTAGAAGGAGAGATTTGGAATTTGAGGTAGGTGATTGGGTGTACCTAAAGGTTTCACTAATGAAGGAAGTTATAAGATCTAGGAAAAAAGGGAAGCTCAGTCCTTGATATATTGACTCGTACCTAGTTATTAGGAGGATTGGTAATGTGGCATACGAATTGGAATTGCCACCATAGTTAGTTGCTATTCATCCAGCATTCCACAATTCTATACTTAAGAAGTGCTTGGGAGACCCCGTACCGGTTGTGCCTATAGAGAGTATTGGAGTCAAAGATAGCTTGTCATATGAAGAGATCCCAATTTAGATACTAGATCATCAAGTTCGCAAATTAAGGACCAAGGAGGTTGCTTTTGTTAAAGTATTGTGGAGGAACCAGTTCATCGAGGAAGACACATGGGAAGCTGAGGTAGATATGAAAGTTGGATATCCTAACCTATTCATGCCTTCCAATTATGAGCATGAAGGTAGTATTCCTTATTCCACCATTGAATTGGGATACATCCTTAAATATGAGTAATATGATATCTGGATAGCTTCATGTTGATAAACTAGTCCATGAGTGGTAAACATGCGTATATTCCCCAGTTTCACCTTTATTTAAGGATAAATGATCTCAAAGGGGAGATATTGTGACACCTCATAACTCTATCCTCATATGTACCTATACTTCAAGCCTCACTCTTATATGTGGGAATTGTATTAGGATCATAAGAGACCTCTAATACTTAGTCCAGTTCAAAATATTCATATAAATTGAGTTTCTAGTCTTATATTATGCAATGGTCAAATTTAGATGATCATAACTCTTAGAACATAAATATTTAGATGTCCCATTACATACAAAATGAAATCCCTTTGAATTAGCTTTCCAACGCAACTGATTTCACCACATTTGGATTTTGGAGACTAAAGTTATGACCATTTTACTAGAGACTGCCAGATGCAGAGTGCATCGATGAAACCTCTTTACAAGCCGTAAATTAAAGTACGACCCATCTTCTAACTCATGCAAACAAGTCTTAAAACTCTAATGTTTTTCCCTAGATTTTATGGACCAATCTACGGGTTGTAGAAACTTCTATGGGCCATAGAATGGGCTCGTAAAAGTGATCCAGAGACCCTGAAATTCACCTAAAGTTTATGAAAGGGTCCATACGAGACGTATAGGGACTCATAGACAACCCGATCAGCAGTTTTAAAAAGAGGGGTAATTTTCTCTTTTTTCACCCTTTAAGCCTAAACTTATCAGTTTTCACTTAAGTAATCCCCTAAAACATAATTCCTTATATCATAAACGTTCAAACACTCTCCAAAACTCAAAATATAGTTTCAAATGTGCAAAAGTTAGGGCTTTCAAAAACCTTCTTCAATTCCTCCAAGAAACTAATTCCCCAAGTATGTAAGGCCCTCCAAAATTTATCCTACGATTACTTTAGTATCTTTTACCACTAGTCTCTACCCAAGATCAAGTTTATGAGTTGAGATCAAGTTTTCTCCATTATTAGTTAATTTCATTGAAATACTTGTTCATGTATTTGTTCTTGATAAAAATTATGGTCTTTACTGATTTCACTACTAAATTAAGTTATTAAGTCAAGGTTTCCTGGTCAAGGTTGCAATCATAAGAACACTAGATATTTCATGAAAACTATTATGTTCACAATTTTGAGTTGAATGAAAGGAGTACTTAAAGCTTTTGTATTAACTAGATAGCTGAGTAATACAATTATGTTTTGAGACACTTTGCATTGATACAAATTTAGTTAAAGAGAAGAGATAAGTTGAGAAATGTTTAATAAAAGTTAAAGTTGGCTAAGTCCCAAAAGAATAAAAAGGCATTTTCAGAACTCTTACTTTTAAAGTTATGAGCATTATAAAAGTTATTTTGGGAGTAGTATTGAGCATCAATATGACTGAGAGTAATAATAACTTGAACTCATAAACTATGTAGCCAGCATAGGATAGGATTGTACCAAAAGCACAACTCCTCATTGCCACTAAGAGGCCCAATTTTAGGATGGATCCACTCCCCTAGTTTTTGTTTCTTACCCTGACAAAGTATGGAATGGCTCTGGCAACATGGGGAAAATACTATATCATCACAAAGCTTATAGTAATAGTTATCGGTCTAAGAAGCTTCCCAAGGTAAAGTAAACTAGTTTCTATATATAGAGTTTCAACATATATTTTTACTTTCAACATGCACTTCATTTATTACTTACGCTATCCTATTTGAGATATGTTTTAATTACTTTGAGTATAGTGTCATATCCTAAGTTCTCAATTTTAGCTATTATACATATCATACATTCCATGTACTAACGTTCTTTGGACCTACATCATTTTATAATGCAGACACAGGTGATAGAGTTCCTCAGGAGATGCTCCATTGAGGACTAGCTATTTATCAGCTATTGGTGAAGCCTCTTACCAGTCAGACACTTTGTAGTCTTTATCTATATTTTTAACATTTCTTTCTTGTTGTGGTTACCGTGGGCCTATCACGGTAGTTGTTTCAAATTATTCTAGTTAGAGTTTCAATAGACTATATTACAGAAGTTTCAGTTCTTATGTTCAGTTGTTATTGAGATATTTTCTCTGTTTAGTTTGTTTTAGACTATTTCAGTTTCTTTAGTACATTATATCAAAGCCTATGATTTGTTGTTTGAGGCTTCCGCTGAGTAAAGTAGTTAGGCCAAGTGGTTCACTTAGGACCAGAAATGGTTCTGGGTGTCGGCCACGTCCAAGGTGTAAACTTGGGGCGTGATATTTTATTTATACTTAAGGGACTATCTTTTACTTTCATAGAGGGTGAGAAAGAGATGTGTCTTAGCCCTCACCTAGTCTATGATTTAGAGGCTTGTTAGATATGATGTATAACTCTAATGGCTTATGTACCTCTTATCACTCTTATACTACAGTTTAAGGTTATGTCTTAGCTTCCGCTTATGTATTTTCTCTTATTACCCTTAAATACTTATGATATGCTAAGAAGTCTAGTTTGAGGTTCCTTCAGGGATATAGTTCATAGTGTTACACTCAAGGTCTAGCTTGGGTCATAACAAACTTGGCATCAGAGCCTAGGTTTTGAAGTGTTCGAGGGAGTCCAACATGCCACATCGAGTTAAGTCTTATTCATGGCTGTGAAGTATTCCACATCTATGAATATGAGACTATGAGGCATTTTTGGAAAATCTTGACTTCTTTTTTGATTTATGTCATGCCATAGAATGTGTCCTAAGGCTTCCAAACTCTAATGATTGTTGTTTTTACCTTATAGGAAATGCCTCTAAGAAGAGCTTGAGCCAAGAGAAGTATGTGCTAACGAGGATCAAGCTCCTATGACCCTTCGAGAGAACAAGTCACCAATTCTAAATTTCGAACCATTATTGCTATGTTGGGCTTGGGCAATGGCAAACCAAGCCAATTAATGTGTAATTGCTCCTTCTTCTGATATTCTTACCCCGAAGGCTAAGGTTAGAGATTTTTTATGAATGAACTCTCTTGAGTTCCATTATTCAAAGGTAGATGGGGATGCTCAAGAGTTAATTGATGAAGTATACAAAGCGTTGGATCTCTTTGGAGTGACTCCAGAAGAGAATGCATAATCGATAAAATATAAACTCAAGTGAGTGGCCCAGGTGTGGTTTACTCAATGGGTGTTCGAAAGGATGGAGGAAGGTTCGATTGGTTAGGAGGATTTCAAACATGCATTTCTTTTTTGCTTCTTTCCTCCCGAGTTATCAACTTCAAGTAAGGGAATGTGTATGTGAGGGAGTATACCCTCAAGGTCACTAAGCTCTTCAAATATGCTCCGTCCTTGGTTATGCCAGAATGAGCAAGTTCATTTTAGGAATATCCAACTTGGTTTTCAAAGTGTGCGGAACTGCTATGCTTGTGAAGAAGATCGACATCTCTTAACTTATGACTTATACTAAGCAAATCAACAGTGAGAAGCTCAAGGAGAAAAGGATATGAGAGTTTAAGAGGGACCAATTCGAAGATGGATTCTCTGATGCTAGATCTGCTAGTAGAAATAGTCATCCTTAGCAAGGCTAAAGATTCTAAGGCCAAGGGTCATTTCAGGATCCTTGTTTCATACTCTTGAATTGCATAATTTTAATTACATGTGCATATACCTACTATATTTGACTAAATCTTCTTGACAAGGATTCTTATGGTGATGAAAGATTATTGTATGAATCTCAAGACAAGTATGTTATGACAAATTATGGGCTCCCAAGCATGTATTGAACTCATGAAAAGTTCCTATGATTTTCAATTAAAATGTTGAGCCCCTTTTCTATATTTCTATCCTCTTGTGAGCGAATAATGTCTACATGAAGGGGTCAAGCATAATAACTATTTTATCCTCATGTGCTAACTAAAGCTCACTAGAAGGGATCAAGCATATCAATCTCCATCCTCATGTGCAAAGCAATGCCTACTAGAAGGGGTCAAGTCTGTGCTATGTTTTTACCCTCTAGTATAAGGTGTATGCCCATGTGTAAGGGTGGTGTGCTGTCAAAATATAGCACATTTGATGCTTAAAACTTAGGATTTTTTGTGTTCTCAATGCAATATTTATGGTTTTAGGTGTTTTTCTTATTTATTTTGTAGGAAAGTAGGTTAGCATGATTTTTGGGATAAATTATAGACTTTTGTGGTTTTTGAGCATTTACAAAACCCTCTACAAGTCGTAGAGTGGGTTTTGTGGAGATTTATAGTGATGTTTGAAGATCTAGAGTTCAGGCACACGAGATATCTTTACGAGTCATAGATCACTCTACGAGTCATATAGAGTGGTTTCATTGAAAATTCTAGTGAAGATTCAGTGAAGGAACAAATGTTGCAGGTGAAGTCTATGAGAGGGCAATACGAGTCATAAATAAATCTATGAATCATAAAGTAGATCCATATTATGACTCGTAAACCCAGTTACGAGTCATAAAGGCCTGTCGCATGAAGTCACTGATCAATTTTTTTAATTTTTTAGGACTTGTTTGTAAATAATATAAATAGTAATTTTTAGGTCACTATTCATAGAACATAGTAGATAGGACATCATTAGAGTAATTTTTAGGGTTTTATACTTGGAGACAAAATATTGGAGAGGAAAATACACTTGTGGATTCATTGTATCTTTCAATCCTGTGATTCTCAATACATATTGGGTGTGCTTTTCTTCAATCCATTTGGGTAAGTGATTAATTATGTTTTCTCAATTCATGATTTCTCCATCTACCTATAGCATAAGTAGCTAAACCCACAACTTGGGGTTATGGGAACCATGAAGATTTACCCAGATAAACTCGGATAATTTGTAATTCTTGGAATAAGTATTTACATGTATTAATTAATGCTAGTCGTTTTGCATGTTTTCTAGTGGTGGCCAACATTAGAACTTGCCTAGTATTACCTTTCTGATCCAGGTGCTAGTGAATAGGAAAAGAGATTGGTTAACAAGATTCGATGATGTGTTCTCATCTAATCAATCGAACTAGACCAATGGCAGGTGATTGGGACTACAGGTAATGGTTCGTATTGAGTACTATGGAAATGGGCTAAGTCACATAGTGAAATTTGCCTCTCACCTTTGACCAAAGTGCTTGGTGAATTTAAATTACTGTCCTACATATTATACTCTAGTTGAGAATTAGGTTACTAGGATATTACGTTGGTAAATCATGGCAAACACATTTCTCAGGTTGCTCTCCATTATTAATTGTATCTTGTCTTAGTTAGTTTAGTTTAATTTCTTACCAATCATTGCAACCCCCCTCCCCTTTGGGGAATTGAGTTAGTTAATACTTGAATTTTTTATTAGTGAATCGATTTGGAAAGTCTCCATATTCTCTGTGGGATTCGACCCTAACCTTGGTTAGGCTTTTATCTTTGACAATAACAGTTGGAAAGTCTCCATATTCTCTGTGGGATTCGACCCTAACCTTGGTTAGGCTTTTATATTTGACAATAACAGTTTTATCTTCCAAAAGAGAGGTGTAACTTGGGCATGATAAAAGATTTTTGCATCGTTACCGGGGAATACGACTAGACTTTGATTGAATTCACTAGTAATTGTAATTCGAGTGTTAATTTCTTAGTTCCCTTGTATTTTGCTTTTGTTTTTGTTTTTATTTTGTTTCTTTGTAGGGTATACTAGGTAGTGTATGCCTAACACTAGGAGCCAAGGCAATCCCTTAACTCCACTTGATCCAGAGATTCACTGAATTACTAGAAGAATGGCTCAAGAGAATGCTAATATCGTGAGTAATGTAAGCTTGAATCGGAATATTATTGATGATGATTGGAATGACAACCCACATCCTTTAGAGAATATTCCATAGCCTAGGGATTAGAATGACAATTCTTATTGGTGGAATCGATATAGATTGAACCTTATGGCGATGTATGTTACCAGGGCTATTGTGTTGCCACCACTGTCGGCTGACACAAAGTTCAGTGTTTCTAGTGGGTTGCATTAAATGTTGCAAAATCGTGGATTATTTGCAGGCCTACCATTAGATGATCCACATAGCCACTTGCACAATGTGACATTTGTTCGCAAGAGTGTGATGGGGACACAAAATCTATCCATGGATGCTGTGGGACTATATGTTTTCCCATTATCTCTTATGGGCAATGCTGTGATTTGGTTATCTAAGCTACTATAAAGGTTAATCACTAGTTGGGCAGATTTGCAGAAGGCCTTCTTGGAAAAGTACTTCCCTAAGTCAAAGAAACTCCAGTTAAAAGATCAAATCAACAATTTTGAGTGACTTCCTGGTGATTCAATTAACACTACATGGGAGCAGTTTACTAACTATTTGAGGAGCATCCCTGAACACAAGATAGTAGATGATGCTTTGGTAGAGATCTTTTATTGTACCCTTGATGAGAATAGATAAGCTTGGTCCGACACTATTATGGGAGGGGCATGTTTTTAGATCAACCTTTCGCAAGCATTGCCAAACGGATGGAATAAGTGGTTAAGACTACTCATGTATAGGATAACAGGATAGAGCTTCTATGAGGAGTTCATGTGCTATTAATATTAGTTCAGGGAAAGCTAAAATCAATGAGGAGATTATGCAACAATTTGCTCAACGCTGCACAAGCATGGATACAGTGATCAATCAAAATAAGGAAAGAGTAAATGTGATAGTTCACCAACCTATACGTGCACCTGTGTACGATGAGCCTTATTATGATGAGGATGCTTGCTTTGTGAATAATTTGATGAGGGGTTTTTGGACCAATGTCCAAGGGTTCAATTAGGACTATTGGCGCCGAGGTCAAGGGAACCAAGGTAGGAACTATGCAAGAGATGGAGGTTATAGAGATAACCAAGGTGGTTATTATGAGAGGAATAGAGGTCTTTAAACAGATTGGGGCAGAAGAGTTAGTTTTAGGAATGGTCCATATGTACCACAACATAATCGAGATGTCGGTACAAATAATTCTAGAATTGAGGAGATGTTTGACCATTTGTTGAAGAAGGTCGAGAGACAAGATGAAACCCTAAGGAGCACGAAGTCTGATATTTGAAGTATTAGTCAAAAGATAGAGTCTCATTTTGTGGTCATTAAACAACTTGAGCAACAATTTGGTCAAGTGTCCACTCAGTTAATTCAGCATCAGAAAGGTACATTACCTAGTAACACTGTTCAAAATCCAAAGAATGTATGGTGGTTACCACAAGAAGTAGAAAGAGTACAATCAATCCTCCTATACAAGTTGAGCTAGAAGATGTTCATGGTAAGATAGTTGCAGGTAAGGATGTGGTTGAAGGACATGATTGTGTCAAAGATGGGGTAACTGAGGTAGCTAAAGAGCCATAACAATATAAGACCGTCCTAATACCTCATCCTCCTTTTCCTCAAAGACTCAAGAAAAGGGAGGAGGAAGGCAAGTTCAAACACTTTCTCTCCATGCTTAAGCAATTATCCTTCAACATCCCTCTAGTTGGACCTTTGGAGAAAATGTTAGGGTATGCAAAATATATGAAAGACTTGGCTACTAAGAAGCGAACTGTGAGTCAAGAGCTTTTGAAAGAACTTCAACATTGTAGTGCTATCATTACTAAGTCATTGGCTCAAAAGCGTGAAGATCCAGGTGCTTTCACTATACCTTGCACTATAGGAGATGTAGAGTTCGCAAGAGCACTTTGTGATTTGGGTGTAGTATGAATTTGATGCCTCTTGCGGTTTTCAAAAAGCTTAGTTTGGAAACTCCTACTCCAACTAATATGCAGTTGTTAATAATGAATAGAACAGTTAAAAAATCAGAAATGATACTTTAGATGTGTTGGTAAAACAGGACAAATTCATGTTCCTTGTAGATTTTGTGATTCTTAATTGTGAAGTTGATTTTTAAGTCCCTATTATATTGGGGAGATCATTTCTTGCCACAGGGCAAGCTCTAGTGGATATGGAGTTCGGTCAACTCAGATTTAGGGTAAATAATGAAGAAGTAGTGTTCGATATCTGCTAGTCTATAAAGCATCCAGATGAGTTGAAAAGTGAGGTTCGGGTAATTGGTGAAGTCTAGTAGCCAATTCATCTAAGTCATGCCATGATAATAAATCAGAGGCTACTTGGGTGGCAACCCAAGGATTTTTTATGTTCTAGCCTAGTTTTAAGTTTATTTTCAATTTTTTGATTCCTAGGTAGTTGTTTGATTGTGTTTTGATTATTATTTTTAACATTGGTTTTGTTGCATATAGGATGAAAGTGAATTTTATGAAGAGTATACAGGTTCAAGACTAAGCTAGCAGATTTTGCTGAGAAATACATCTGGTGCAATCTCTACGACTGGTGTTACAAGTCGTATTGCACTTTGCGATTCGTAATCCTGTTTCACAGAGAACTATACTGAGCAGGATAAGTGTGCACTCTACCTACAAGCCAACTTTATGGCTCGTAGATTAAACTACGAGTCATGAATGGGGTTCATGGAAATCAGGTAAGTTTTTGAATTTTTCTAAGTGTTAAGAGGTCTATGAGACCAGGACTTACGAGTCGTAGATCCATCTACAACTTGTAATCGGGGTTACGTAGACCGTAACTTGGTAATTTTAAACGTTGACCCGGTAAGGTATAAAAGGGGGATTAAATTATTTTGACCCCATTTTTACCCTAATTTACCAAAAACTCCCTCAATTTCTTTATTTTCTCCATTTTTGGCCAACTTTCCAGCGAGTGTAACCCAATTTTTGGTAAGAATTTCTAGCTACTCCTAGGGTTTTGCATCATTCACATTCTCTTTGTTCTTCAAGTTCATCATCATCTTTGGTACGTTTCTTGGTTAAGTTTTAATCTCAAAATTTACATTGATCTAAAATGTTTGATGAGATAATGGTGATGGGTTTGATTTCTAAGATTGAATTTCTTGGTGTATGTGAATTGTGAATGTGAAATTAGGAGTTTTTTTTTATTAAATTGGTTGTTTAAGCCTGAAATTAGGTGATATAGCCTTGTGATTGTTGATTGTGTGCCCATGGAATCATTTATCATGTTTGAATGGTATTTGATATCATTGGAGCATGCCATAGTATGAATCATAATGGAAATTGTCAGAAACATATGTTCTTCCATGTTTGTTCATTTATCGATGGGGTGAATATGAGTTGAAATCATGTTTAAGGTATGCGTTGTTATGTGCTTATCATGTAAGTATTTGTATGCTTGCTTCGATGCTGGTAGGATAATGTTTGAAATATTTTTGGGGTCCGTGTGATAAATTTTGATAGGTCAGGTACCTGAAAGTTCTAGTTCATGAGAGTTTTTTACGACTCATAGATGAGCCTATGAGTCATAATTGCCCCTCCTGAGAAGTCCCAATGACTTGATTTTTTTGAATATTCATCATTCGAGACCTTCTACGAGTCATAAATAGGTCTCGTAAACCCTTGCCTATTTTGAAAATTACTCCCTGGAAGTGTATACAAAATTAGTCTATAACTTGTAAACTAAGTTATAAGTCATACCTGGGTCTCGTATAATGTTCTAGTGACCATTATTGTTTTGAAAATTACTCCCTGAAAGTGTATACAAAATTAGTCTATGACTCATATACTAAGTTATAAGTTATACCTGGGTCTCGTATAATGTTCTAGTGACCATTATTGTTTTGAACCCTTGGTTTTCGAGACCATTTTATGATTTTAGTTCTAACTATGACTCATCACTGGCTTTCATAAACCCTATCTACAACTGATCTAATTATGTGTTTATTTTTTAATTCTTGCTTGTCGGGGTTAATAACGGTTCTTTTATACTTTAATTTTCAGATACTATGGCTCCAAAAAGCAAACATGCAGAGATTGACGCTTTCAGAAGGCAACTCATTGATGAGCCTACATATGACAAACATGAGGATGATGATGAGGAGGAGGACGAGCTCGAGCTAGCCTTGAGGACATTGAGGCTAGAGGAGGAGATGAGGTTAGCCCAGGAGCATGATAGGGCAAGGGGTATTGGCCCTTCCAGACAGAGTTCGACTGTTAAGCATACTGCCCCACAAATGGGAGATGACCAGAGGCAACCTGAGACAGGCACTTAGGAGCCAAGGTATGATTTTTGACCCCTATTTATTCTAGTTTTGCTTGATTTGGTGCATTGAGGATAATATACAACTTTTTTGATGGGGTGTGGGTAGTTATAGGCCTTGGTGAAGTCTGAGTAACCTATGGTCTATAACTACCCCCAAATTTTGATCCTGAGATTTTCTTGCCTATGTTCTGTTTCCTCGTGGATATTTAATTTCTATTGAACCAACATGTTTATGATGTTTAGATAATATGTGTAGTATGTAGTACTAATTCTTATGGCATATAGCATATTTTTATGATTGGTTTTGAAAATTAGTACCCACCAAAATTTTTTGATTAGCAGTTAAATGACAACTATGCATGCTTGGGTGTTTGGTAATAGTTATTTTGATAAATGAGGGTAATTGAGATATGAAGCATGATCTGTGAGTTGCTTGTTGATAATATATTGTAATGCCATGTGAGTGTGAGCTTATCTTGCCAGATTCATGTATTTTGTGTTAGACCTTTGTTCTTTAATTAGTTCACTTTAGCCTAAAATAACCAACCAAATGACGTTTCCCTTGTTTCAAATATTTGAGCCTTACATGAATCAATTCTTTCAAAACACCGAATTGGCATGATATTGTCTAGTTATAAACCTTGAGATTGACCCTGGTCCGTCCTTGAGCATTGTGAATTGATTGAGACAAAAAATCTAAGTTAAGAGTGGCTACCAAAAGTGCCCTGGTTTAGGGAATAGATATTGTATACTTCAAAATAGGCTAAAACCCTAAGTTGAGGGTGGTCAGTGTAAGGGTAAAATCATAAAAATAAGGTGGTGAGTTGGGAATGAGGAGAAAAAGAAGAAAATCATGTACCAAAAAATAGAAAGATGCCTTAGATTAAGAATAAAAACAACATGAAGTGTAAAAATAAGGCAAAAGCTGAAAATGAGAAGAAAATACCCGAAAAAGCTTGAATGTGGAAAAAGAGAGAATAAGGTGAAAATAAAAATGAGGCAAATACTGAAAAATGAGAAGACAATACCCGAAAAAGCTTGAATGTGGAAAAAGGGAGGATAAGGTGAAAATATTAGAGTTGGTAAGGTGAAAGTGATGAAAAATATTGTTCAAGGATGACTTTTAGTTACTATTAATCCCATACCAAAGCCCCCTAAGCCTCCGTTATAAGCCTAGAAAGTCCTAAAGTGATCCTAGTCCAATTGGGTAAAAATCTGAGTCATGAGTATATGGGCAAGCCTATGATATTAGTCTTTATGCTAAACATCTTTTGTAAGAGTGAGTGTGTTTGCACAGTCCCAAAGCCAAATTTGAATTCATCATTGAGTGTAAAAAATGAGACTTTTTTCTATGGGGGCACTTGCATTACATTGTTAGCATTTGACTTGTTCAGTGGTTGTTAACTGTAGAAATTCCCTTGCTTGTCATAGTTGTATTGTCAAATGCACTAGTGTGTTTTGGTTTGCTAAATAGCTGTCTGATCTTGTTTTGAAACATTAGTGTAGGTACCTGAGTTTGAATTATATGTGTTGTATACTATTGGGTTGAGGTTTGTGTGTTGCTATATTATCTATGTAGACTGAGTCATCACTTAAGGACAAGCAACAATTTTAGGTTAACGGTGTTTATATGCTATCAAAATACAACACATTTGATGCTTAAAACTTAGGATTTTATGTGTTCTCAATGCGACATTTTTTGTTTTATGTGTTTTTGGTGTTTATTTTGCAGGAAAGCAGGTTGGTATGATTTTTGGGGCAAATCGTAGAATTGTCTTGTTTTTGAGGGTTTATAAGACCCTCTACGAGTCGTAGAGCCTTCTATGAGTCGTAGAGTGAGTTTTGTGGAGATTTCCAGTGATGTTTGAGGATCTGAAGTTCAGCCACACCAGACCTCTTTACGAGTCATAGATCACTCTATGAGTCATATAGAGTGTTTTCGTGGAAAAATTCCAGCGAAGATTTGGTGAAGGACCAGATATTGCAGGTAAAGTCTATGAGAGGGTAATATGAGTCGTAAATTAGTCTATCAGTCATAAAGTAGACCCATAGCAGTGAAGTCCAAGATCTCAAGAGCTGAGCACGAAACCCCTGATTACGACTCGTAAAGGCCTGTCGTATGAAGTCACCGACCAGTTTTTCTAAATTTTTATGACTTATTTATAAATACTACAAATAATAATTTTTATGTGATTATTCAGAGAACATAGTAAATAGGATGCCATTAGAGTAATTTTTAGGGTTTTATACTTGAAGACAAAATATTGAAGAGGAGAATACACTTGTGGATTCATTGTATCTTTCAATCTTGTAATTCTCAATACAAATTTCTTCAATCCATTTAGGTAAGTGATTAATTATATTTTCTCAATTTATAATTTCTCCATCAACTCATAGCATGAGTAGCTAAACCCACAACTTGGGGTTGTGGGAACCATGAAGATCTACTAAATAAACCCGGATAATTTGTAATTCTTGGCATGGGTATTTACATGTATTAATCAATTTTCTTTATTTTGTATGTTTTCTATTGGTGGCCAACATTAACACTTGCCTAGTGTTACCTTCCCGATCTAGGTGATAATGAATAGAAAAAGAGATTGGTTAACAGGATTTGATGAAGTGTTCCCGTCTAATCAACCAACTAGACCAAGGGGAGGTTGACTGGGACTATAGGTAATGGTTAGTATTGCACAATATGGAGATGGGCCAAGTTACATAGTGAAATTCACCTCTTACCTTTGACCAAAAGGCTTCGTGAACTTAAATTACCGTTCTACATGCTATACTCTAGTTAAGAATTGAGTTATCTAGGGATATTGAGTTGGTTAATCATGGGGAAAAAAATTCCCAAGTTTCTCTCCGTTATTGATTGTCTCTTGTCTTAGTTTAGTTTAATTTCTTATCAATCATTAAACCCCCCCCTCCCCCAGGGAATTGAGTTAGTTAATACTTGAATTGTTCATTAGTGAATCAATTTTGAAAGTCTCCACATTCTCGGTGGGATTCGACCCTAACCTTGGTTAGGTTTTATATTTGACAACGACCACTTTATCCTCCAAAAGAGAAGTGTAACTTGGGCATGATCAAGACGTTAAGTATTTGAATGAGCTACTCAAGCCATGTTGTCATATTTTTACAAGTCATTCAAGTTAGTATTAAGTTTATGAATATTTCAAGTATTCTGTGGAATTAAACTTAGGTGGGGGCTCGATTCAAGGTGTCCTTATATAAAGTCTTGGTTTCTTAACTATTTGCCACCATAGGTTTATATTATTTCCCTAAATGAGCTTTTACTAATGGATCCATCTGGGACAAGTTTTACACTTCGTGGGGTCATGTTTGGTAGTAGACCCTTCCTTTATTTGGTGTGGAGTAAATATAGAGATTCCAAGTAATAACTCTCTTGGTCTTATATGTCGGTTAGGGTCTCCTCCCTCATATATATGATATATTATGCAAGTTTGACTATCTTCATACATGTTTCAACTTAAGCATTGATTATACATATCATATTGAGCTTATGTCTATTGATTATGATTCTACATCTTGATTATTATGGCTTATGATCCTTGTTGCATTACACCCCATATGCGTAGTACATTCCAAGTACTAACACATACGTTTTGCCTACGATCTAACAATGTAACTGGAGCTCCTATTCATCCTCTTCCTTCGCGTGGCTAGCTGATATCCATTGAAGACTACTATTGGTGAGTCCTCCATTTCGGGGGCAATATTTATTTAACTTTAATGCTTTGTTAAGACTTACCTATTTTAGACTTTGAATCTTTTGAGGGTGAGCACAGGAGATGTCTTGGCCCCCGTTACAATCATATTAGAGGTGTCGTTGGATATGGAAGCTTATGTATCGAGCTTGACTCCTTTAACTTCATGTAATTGTGAAGACTTGCCTTAGTCCCATTTCCCTTCTATGCCTATTGTATATTCAAGGATGTAACGGAAACCCCAAGTCCCTAAATGCCCCCATAGAGTGAGTCATACTTACCCATCAATTAGACTTATTTGCTATGTAGTTCATACAAATCCACTTCCCTATATTATCCCCATAGCATGAGTCAAAAGCCCAGCTTCCCTTAGATATTATGTGTTATGTGCTCATTTCTCTATTATGTTTCCGCTAAAGCCAAAGACATGCTATGCATACTTAAGAGGCTCGTGTAACGATCCCCACATCTTACAATACTAGTACTATGTCAAATCAAACACGTAGGTTTGGGTCATAACAATTATAGTTACATTCCCATATATGTTGATGTACTATTACAGGAAGTATCATTACAATCATCGAAAATTGGTACATTGATTCCTTTCTCTACTTTTGTTCTAAATATATGTGCCCTTGTTTATATAACATGATTATGCAACTTTTAACATTATGTATATTATAGTATTACATGTCCATATACTTATTATATTCAAATATACTAATGCATACTCTATACCTATGTTATTTCACAGTGTAGGAACAGGTGACTATCTTCTTTCTCATCCACGTGGCTAGACTTGGATTGATTTCACAGATAAGTTGGGTGAGTCCTCATTCTTTGGGGATGAGACCTACTATCATCTAGCTTTTATTTATACTTGAGACTGTATTTTACTTTCATTAAGGGTGAGCTAGGGACATGCATTAGCCCCTTGCCTAATTGATGATTTAGAGGCTTGTTGGACATGATGTATGACTCTTATGGCTCATGTACCTCTTATCATTCTTATGATATAATTTATGATTTAGAGGCTTATTGGACATGATATATGACTTTTATGGCGTATGTACCTCTTATTACTCTTATGCTATAGTTATAATTATGTCTTAGCTTCCACTTATGTATCTTCTCTCATTACCCTTCAATGCTTATGATATGCTAAAAAGGCTAGTTTGGGGTTCCCTCGGAAATCTCATTCTACAAGTTATACCCAGGGTCTAGCTTAAGTCATTACACATGAAGTGCAAGTAATACAATGCAATGTCAAATAATATGATGCATATATGTCCTATGATACACATCCGCTAATTTAATTTTATCAGAATCCATGGAGGCCTCGCATGAACCATATATCCATCGAAAATACTTTTCTTCAGCTTTTGTCTTTCATCTCTTCTAGAACCATTTTTCTTTAGATTTTTGTCACTCTTTACTAGAATCATTTTCCTTCGGTATTTTTATTTCTACCCAGAAATATTTTCGTTTGACTATTCATCAACAATGATATGTAATCAATATTCAATCTCAACAAAATAATCACTTTCAAATAAGCATGAGAGTATGTAAGGAGCCCACACAATTTATATATTCAATAATCAAGTAATCAATCTCATTGTTATTTCAATACTAAAATCATCATTAAGTGTATCACACGAAAGTTACATCACATCATTTCTTAAGTTCTCAATAATCACTTTATCATCATAGTTCAAAATAACTCATCAATTAATCAATGTTTCACAAGTATTCTTTCAACGATTTCAACACAATAACAAAATTATACAACACTTGTCCAAAATCACATGTAAAATGCTTCAATAATTATTTCCACAATAACGTGAAATAATACTCAATAATTGAGTCAATATAGCAATTCACAATTTTCAACAATGAAAATCAGCAAATCAATCAATGTTCTTAATTCAAGGATCATCATCATGACATTTTTGCTACTCTGACATATTCATTAGGTCATTTCATAATTAGTTCATCCACTTTCAAATTTCCAAGTATTCCCCAACATATAAAAAAAGGAAGATACAAGGTTCAATTACAATAGTCAAGGTTTAGGAATTCACATGTCTCAATAAATTCAAGAATCAATCTAACAAGAATACTTTTTCCTTCCGATTCGAACCTAAAACACCACAGTCTAATCAACCTTAGATTCACAATCATATTTCAAAACTAATGTCACCAAGATCATACAATTCAGGAAAAAAATGTAAAATAGTCCAAAAACTTTCAATACAAAAAATTGAGGTTGAAATCTAGAAAATGTTTAGATGAAACATTATTCATATATCTTGAAATCTATTGGTGAAAATTATTTCAAAAATGGAGCTTAAATGAGCTCATAATAATCATTATTATGAAAAAATTGAGTTCATAAAAAACCCTAATTTTCTCATATTAAAACACCAATTTCGATGTTAAAATCAGTAAATAATTAATGGGTAATGAAGAAGAAAGTTAAAAAATATCTTTTTCAATGAATTCTCCTAAAAACCCAAGTGAAATCGCCCCTTTTCGGGCTCTGAAAGTCCAAAAATGAAGAAAATGACTAAAACCCCGTCACTTTTAAAAGGACACAGTTTTGGGGGAAAATTGTTCTCCATGAACGTGACCACTATTTCCCCTAACACGGATGGAAGGCCATGAACACGAACCATAGTGCTTCAGTGACAGATTCAATAAATACAACAAAGCACAAAATCATGAAATGGACCCTCGGAATTCATTTGGAACCGTATACACCTAAACAATATATGTAATCTTACTAAATTGACATTTTCGACTAAATGGAATTGTTGAAAATCGATTCGATATCTCCTTGACCCAAAATCCAATAAGTTATATCTAAACTAACTTAGGCACTAGAATATCAAATCGCTATCAGAGTACCCAAAAATATGACGAAACTCATTCTCCCACTAGATTCACCTCCCCAAACCAATAAAACCATCAGACATCCAATCTGAGCACCCAAACTCAAAATATTGATTAAAGTTAAATCTAAGTCAAACTTTAAATCGATTTCCAACTTTGGACCTAAAATCAATATAACAACTCCAAATCTGACTCCGACAACTCTCCTAGACTAATTTTCACATTGTAAAACTGAAGGAATTAATGGAATTCCATACTAAGACTCGAATATCCAAATGACTCAAAAATTTTGAAATTAGGTAGCCTAAGCCTTCAAAACTCAATTTTTAACAAAAATCAAGTTTGAACAAGATTTAGAAAAATCAACATTTAAAACCAATCAAATATGACTCGGGCAACTATCAAGAGGGGTAAAATGATAAATTTTTTGAAAATACCAAAAATGATCTTTACGGTCATTATATTATCCTCCACTTAAAACTATGTTCGTCTTCAGATATAAGGCAAAGGACATACTTGAAGTCTAAAAAAGATGAGGGTAACAGATCTGTATATTAGACTTGATCTTCCAAGTAGCCTCTCCTACAAGTCAATGTCGTCACTGAATCTTCACTGATGCTATCTACTTAGCCCTGAACTTCCTAACCTGCCTATCTAAAATGATCACAGGCTCCTCCTCAAAGGTCAAATCTACGCCCAACTCCACCAAATCGAGGGAAATCACATGTAACTTATCTAGGATGTAACACCATAATATCATCATATTAAACACTAGATGAACAAAAGCTAGACTAGGTGGTAAAGCACATTATAGGGCACCTTTCCTACTTGAGCTAAGATTTCAAAAGGACCAATATACCTAGGGCTGAGCTTGCTCTACTTACTGAACCTCATGACACCCTTCATGGGCGAAATTCTTAACCATGCCTGCTCACCTACCATGAACTCTAAGGGTCACACCTACTTATCAACATATCTCTTCTGAAGACTCTAGATTATCAATAACTGACTTTGAATCAATCCAACCTGCTTCGTGGTATCTCTAAGAAAATTAGTATCGAGTCTATCCACTGTAATAAAATCAAATCAACCTATGGGTGGTATACATCTCTAGCCATACAAGATATCAAAAAGAGCCATCTAGATGCTGGAATGTTAACTCTGCCAAAGGCAAATGTTAGTCCTATTTGGCACCAAACTCAATAACATATGCCCTGAGCATATATTCTAGCACCTGAATAGTCCTCTCAGATAACCTATCTATCTGTGGGTGAAATGCCATAATCTAATCTAACTGGGTGCCCAACCTATGCTACAAAACCTTCCAAAATTAAGATGTGAACTAGGAACTTTGATTAGACAAAATAGAGATTGGTACCCCTTAAAGTCTAACAATCTAGCTGATACAAAGATAAACCACCTTCTCAATCGTGTAATTAACTTTGACTGAATTGAGTGAGCAGACTTAGTCAAAAAATCTAGAGTCACCCAAATAGAGACATAACCACCCACGTAGTGGGTAAACCCACCAGAAAGTGTTTAGTGATTCGATCCTACTTTCGTGTAGGAAGGAACATATTTTGAAATTCACCCCTAGGTCTCTCGTACTCACACTTAACTTGCTGGCACATCAAACACTTGGACACAAACTCGATGATGTCCTTCTTCATATCACACAACCAATAATGCTGAGACAAACTCGATGATGTCCTTCTTCAACCGTACCACCAATAGTGCTAACTCAAGTCATGATACATCTTTGCTGCCCCTAGGTAGATGAAATATCTAGTACAATGGGCCTCTTCAAGTATCAATCTAATCAAGTCCCTACCTTGGGCACACAAATCTAACTCTCAATCCTCAAAACATACTTGATATCAAGTACAACTTCCTTAGGCTCATTCTTAGCCACCTTATCTCAAATGAGACATAACTTCTGATCCTTAAACTGATGTTCATGAATTTGATCCATCATATAAGAGCGGGCCTCTAAGAAAGAAAGTATACCGCCCTCATCAAAAACTATAATCTCACCAACCTACTAGCCAATCTTTAAACATCTCTAGCCAAGGGTCGCTCCTCAACTCGGATTGCTGCAAGACTTCCCATACTAGAAGGCTTTCTACTCAATACATCGGCCATCACATTGGCTTTTCTTAGATTGTATAAAATGGTCAAATCATAATCCTTTAGTATCTAAATCCACCTTCTCCATCTCAAATTCAAGTCTTTCTGGCTGAAGATGTATTGTAAACTGTAGTGATCGATGAATATCTCACAATGGATCCCGTACAAATAATGTCGTCATAGCTTCTAAACAAAGATAACATTTGCCAATTCTAGGTCATTATTGGGATAATTCTTCTCATGAGTCTTCAATTGCATTGAGGCACAGGCAATCACCTTCCCTTTCTATATCGAAATGCCTCCTTGCACTCATTTGACTAATGAAATGCTACATTCCTTTGGGTGAGTCTGGTTTATGGGGCTGCTATAGTAGAGAAACACTGAAAAAACATCAGTAGTATCCGATCAAATCTATGAAACTACAAATCTATATAGCAGAGATAGGTGTATAGTAGCCTCTCCTACATGAAAAAACATCAGTAGTATCCGATCAAATCTATGAAACTACAAATCTATATAGCAGAGATAGGTGTATTCCACCATCTAATAGCCTTAATCTTTGTTGGATCAAGCCTGATGCCCTCCTTGGACACCACATGCCACAAAATTACTAATGAATTGAGTCAGAATTCACATTTAGAGAACCTAGCATAAAAATTCTCTTCCCTTTGCCTTTGGCTCATAATTCTCAAATGCATGTCATGTTGACCTCGGTCTTGGAGTAAATCAAGATATC
This sequence comes from Solanum virginianum, assembly GCA_000787875.1. Lineage (NCBI taxonomy): Eukaryota > Viridiplantae > Streptophyta > Magnoliopsida > Solanales > Solanaceae > Solanum > Solanum virginianum. Next base: position 58,262 of record DF359793.1, read on the forward strand.
ATCAATAAACATCATCACAAAGGAGTCCAAATAAGGCCGAAACACCCCATTTATGAGCTGCATGAATATTGTAGGTGCGTTGGTCAATTCAAGTGACATAACAAGAAACTTGTAGTAACCATATCTCATTCAAAAAGCAGTCTTAGGGATATCAGATGACCTGATCCTTAACTAATGATACTCAGACCTTAAATCAATCTTGGAGAACGTTGCTGCTCTCTATTGTTGGTCAAATAAATCATCAATTCTAGGAAGAGGGTATTTATTCTTGACAGTCACCTTGTTCAACCGTGTATAGATGATGCACATCCTAATAGACCTATATTTCTTCTTAACAAATAGAACCAAGGTACCCAACAAGTATGCACTGGACCAAAAAAAAAACCTTACTTAACAAACCTTGAAGCTGATCTTTTATCTCCTTCAACTCTACAAGAGCCATCCGATAACGAGGAATAAAAAAGGGCTTAGTACCCAAACTCATTGTCAATAGCAAAGTCAATGTCTCTATCAAGCAGATGCTCTGAAAAATAAGTAGGAAATACATCTATGAACTCTTGAACAAAAGAATAGACTTTATCGGAGGCGAATCAACACTTTTATCTTGAATAAAAGCCAAATAAGATAAGTAACATCATCAATTAACTTATGAACCTTAATAAAGGAGATAACTTTTACAAGGTAGAAACCACATAAACCCTTCCACTCAATCCTCGGCCCACCGAGCATGGCTAAAGTAATTGTTTTGACATAAAAATCAAGAATAACATCATAAGGAGAAAGATAATTCATGCCCAAACTAACATTAAATTCTACCATATCTAGAATAATCATATATATCTAAGTACCATGACCCACCAAAAACACAAGACAAGATTGGTACACCTGATCCACCACTAAAGGATTCTACTAGGGTAAAAACATGTACATGCATATGTATACAATCACATAATAGGTCAAATCCATAAGAGAAGTACGTAGAGACATATAAATAAGTAGAACAAAGATCAAACAACACAGTTACAGATTGATGACAATTTGGGACAATACTTGTGATAACTACTTCCAAAGCCTTTATCTCGGGCCTCTTTTAAAAAGCATAAAAATGGGCACAACCACCTCCACTCTGGTAAACCATGCCGTTACCACCTTGTTGGACTAATATCTCTAGCACCTCTACCTAGAGCACGACCACCTCTGCCTAATTAAGCTCTACCATGCCTCCTAGTTTGTATGGATAAACCTCTAGTTAGAGGTGCTGAATCTCTAACTAGGGCTGCTGATAGGCAAGGTATAGGTAACTGATGGAACATAACCATCCACTGAGTGTAAGAGGGACCAGGTCCCTTTGTCAAAACAGTAGTAAGAAAAAATAGCTAAAGTGGTAAAAGCACAAAGTAAAATAAGAAAAGTTGTTTTAAATGGAAGACCCCTTGCTCAATGGAGGAGAAAACCATGACCAATACTCATACGATTTAAACCCAACTTCATTAATCTCAAAGGAGAAAAACTTTGGATTACAAACTAGTGCAATCAAGGAAACTAACTCTATATCCCTTCCCCTCACTGTGATAACTCTACCATAGGTATGAGCTAACTAAGTAGCTACTCCACTACTCACTAAATGGACTAACTCTATCCTACTTAGACTTCAACACTCAGCATGGCTAACTATAGCAATGAAGAGCGAAAACCTTGCCTAATATTGGATCCTTTTATAGAATAGGAATTGATTCACAAGATGCAAGAACCAATTAAGCACAATGAAGTACACAAAGTAAAAATGACTCTAATTTTGCTAAGTGTTGCTCGAGAGCCTCACCAAGAATATTCAACCAATGTGTGTAGAAAACTCTCAAACTTTCTCTTCAATAAAGGTTAAGTATATTTACCCAACATCAACAATATTTGGAGAAATTTCATTGGCTGGACAATTTCAACAGAATATGCTGACGCACACCAACAAATAAAAAACTAGCAGGTACACAGTGTAATAATTGTCATGTGCCACTTTTAGGTTCACAACACACATGGGATCAGGTTTCTCATCTGTTCCCTATTCCTATGGGATGTTAAATCATCAAAACTTTATAACATCATTTTCTCCCTTTTTGATGATAACAAACCCAGAACATTGTCTAGTAATAACTTTCAACACATTCAACACATATTAATTGTTCCCTCTATCAAGAAACTCTCATCTTCAACCAGGTCCATGTATTAGTTCCACCTTCCAGCAGCATATCAGTTTTTTGTTTAGTTCTAAAAACATGATCATTTTCCCCCTTTTGGCATCATAAAGAAGAAACGACAGTAATTCCAAAATTAATGCAATGCAAGTGTAACACAAATAACATTAGAGATATCTCAAACATAAACAAAGTGAATAGAGGAACAAAGAAGAAAACCAAAACAAGCTACTCATTTATTAAGAAAAAGACCTGCAAACCAAATATTACAATAATCCCGCTATGAGAATCATACTAGACTGCTCAAAATAATGAAAGATAACAAGGGAAATGATAGGGAATTCAACAAGATTTAGGAGGAGAGGGGATTTTGGGCAAGAGACCAGATGAATTGAGAAAGACAAGCAGCTAACTCAATCTACTACTTGAGCATTTAGGCTCTCATTCTGAGATTTTAGCATAAGGACCTCCTTAGAACCAGGTCCCTCAGATTTTGTTCAGACAAAGTTGAGCTTTTAGCAAAGAAATTTCAACATCTCTTTTACTCAAGAGAGTAGTTAGTTTATCCAATTCCTGCTTCAAATGCTCTTGTTCCCCCAGTAGCTTAGATACTCTACTCACTTGTCCAATCTTACCTTCAATACATTCACAATTAATGAGAGTAGTATGAGTAAACCTCTGTTTCACTATCCCTTTTACACCAACATCAAGAGGAAGACCAAAATAAGTCAACACATTTGTTAGAAAGAAACCATACCCAACCCATACTTTCCTTCTGTAGTAGTGATAGTGTTAAGCATATGTTCAAATATAATAGCAGGTAGGTTAATAACTTTAAACTTACTAGGTGTCTCTATTATGAATAAGTCTACCCCAGAAACAATGTTCCTTTTCCTAGATTTTGGCAGCATAACTTTGTTGACAAATTTGAAAAAGAGTTGATGCACCTATTTTAGAAATTTCTTAGGTTTACCAACTCTGTTCAGATTTGACAACTTGCCACACTCAATGGAAAACCCTTTTGAACATATATTTCTAGTAGCAAATCTAATGCATTCATCAGGAACACTTAAAATTTCACCAAGCAACATTTTATCCAAGTGCAACTTTCTTTCTCGCACCTGAGTATTCAAGCTTCCATTAATAAAAAAACTCCAGATTGTAGTAGAAATCTCTTACTTGCTCCTCATGTAGATTTCGACAAACAAATGAGTCCATCCTTGTAACTCCACAACATATGATAGGTCACACATATGAGGTTTATACCTTATTTTTGGGTAAAAATCCTTTGACTTAGCAATCTCTAGATTTTCAGCACAGACACTGTCTCTTCTCTAGTTAGGACAAAAATAAATTTTTCTTTCTTTTTTACAGGACTAGGTCCCTCTTCACCTCTTTGTTCAATAATATCCTCACTTTACTCTTTTTGCTCTAGCAGTTGTTTTCTCTCATCAGTATGACTTATTTCAAACATCCTTTTCTATCGCTTTTTCAGCAACCTTGACAGTATCACCGGATTCAGTTTCACTTTCACCTTGGACAATACTGATCATCTCCTCTTCAAAAACCAGGTCATCAACCATCTTACTTCTTTTTAGCCTTCTCCATGCAATGGTTTCATGTCATGATCTATGCTTAAGGACAAGGAGTGACATAGAAAATGGGAATTTAAGAGTCCCAAATAAGTTTTATAGCATCCATTTACACATCATCAGTTCAAAGTGCAATTCAAACTTTACAAAGTGATACTAAGGGGTAGGGGTATATGACTCAATCTATGGGATAACACACAATTTTAACAGATAATTCTAAGGCATGAGAATTAGGGACTCAAGCTACAGTGATAGGGAACATAGGTATTGCCCTTCATACATTCAATATCAATAACAAAGTCTAAGAAGAGAGATCATATGACCCATGCTTTGAGGGTAGGGACTTCAGAACTTCATCATCTCATCATCATAACATAAGATATAAGAATATTCTCCACAATCATCAAGTATATCAAGCTCATACATAGAGTTTACATGACGTCCAATAATGCATCTAAGTCATAGATAGGATGGGGGCCAAGACATATCTTGGGATTACCCTCAAAGTAAAGACATAAGATAGCCATAATATAAATAAGGTAGAGAGAAGGTAGGTCTTGTCCTTGGAACAAAAGACTCACCACAAGCAAACTTTCACAAGTCGAATCTAGCCGTAAAAAGGTGGATGAGAAAAGTCTCTGATCCCTATATGGTTAGATCATATAGGCAATAAAATGCATTAGTATATTTAGATGTACTAGTATGCAGGTATGCAATACTTATGAACATGACAACCTTCAATTTGATGTTAGATGACAAGGGTACATATATATAGAAGGAAGTAAATAGGGAAGAATGTCATAACAATATGCCTTAAATCCATGATGCATGAATGCCATACTATTTAAACATAGCGAGGACGGGACCTCAACCAACATGTAATACCATGCGAGCTATTATATGGAATCTTGATGTTGCCTCCACACTGGAGAAAGAGTAGACACATGCCAAAAGTAGCCCATACCCACTTTATGGCTACCTTATTGGTTTGGTGGTACATATATCATCATCATCCCTTAAAGGGACATAAACATGAACCTACACTGGTACGTTATATAAGAATCCTTAAGGATAGTCCCCCATATCCAATCTTATTCGGTGCTAAGTTATCATCCCATGGGAATACATATACATATCCGTGTTTGAAATAAGAGCATAAGTCTTTTCAAATCATAGTCATGCATACTTGTGCTTAAGAGCCAAAACATACTATATAAATATGCCCACTTGGGCTTAAAAGCCAAATCACACATACTTGGGCTCAAAGGCCAAATCATACCTCATTTCATTCTTTAATGAATAGGAATAGCTCATTCATACGTGTATATAGTGGTGTAACAACACCCATGGGGCTCTTGAGCCATAGCATAAACATTATATGATCACATTCTTGTAATAAATATACTTCTCTTGAAAACATAGTCATGATCATAATTTGGATCCTGATCTACATTATAAATTTCATGAAAAATACTTGTTCATCATACATATGTCATGATAAATGAGAGAACAATACAGATACTTAGAATTCATAATTAAAACATCATAATAAGATGAATTCATACTAAATCCATAAAGGAATCAACAATTGAAACAAACTTGGAATTACCCATGCATAAGTTCATTAATTAAAGGGACAAACATTCTTCAATTCTCATAAAATACATATAAATGAACATAATAAGACTTAAATCATGTTATAAGCATCAATTGAACTCAACCCATAACTTAATTTCATCAAGTTAAAGCTAAATTAAAAGACCCATTTGTAATTCAAACTTAGAAATCATAAATTTCATGAAATAGATTTTGGGGCTTCGTGACTAGAAGAAAATCATGAGCAAAACCAGACATACGTTGAAGAAATTTGGAAGATAAAGATGAATTAGACTTGATCTTGAAGCACCTTTGAATTTATCAACTTGAACCTTCAAAGTTTGACTTCAATAGAGATTTTGGGAACTTGAATTCTAGAGGTTAGGTGTCTGAATTAAAAATGAGATGTATTGAATTAGTGAGGGATGATTTAGAGGTCATAGGATATGCATAAAAGTCATGAAAGACCTTGGAAGTAAACTAAATTACCATGGAGCCCTTAATGATACAGAATTAAAAAATAACTAGACACCATCACAAAAGGCTTCACGGTACGTGGTGGCATTCGTGAACATGTCTCAAGTTATAAGACGGTGATTTAGGAGGAAAATTTGGCCAAGGTTCCCTCCACGATCACCACCATGATCTATGGTTCTCTTCACAGATTGTATGGGTGTCTGTGGTGGTACCCTTAGGCAAACATGTGTTCACCAAGGCAAGGGCCCCTCCCTTCTGCCCTTTCATGGTTAGTGGTGAGGACCACAAGCTCTAAAAGGCTCTATGGAGGCCAAGGGCCTCTCTACTGACACCTCCACAGCTCGTGGACCCTTTCATAATTCGTGGAGGTGTCCTTGAAAGGGAACCTTGTTAAAAAAATTATCAGAAATGATATTTTAAGCATACTTAAGCCCTTTTAAGGTCTGAGTCCTTACATTTTCTCTTTGCTTATCTTAATAGCTTCACTCATCAATTTTTGAGCTACTCTTCTAGTAGGGTAAAAGCTTCATTTCTTTAACTATTCATCTTCAAAAACCTTTTCTTTCTCTTTACTTGAAGTAGAAATCATCCTTATTCTTACCCTCCAAACCAGAGGTTGGCTATCCTCTTCATCCTTATTAATCATAAACTCAGCAATAGAATAAATACCCAAAGGGGTAATAATTTCTGGAACAGGATGATTCATTTACTCCTTTTCTATCTCTGTTAAACTTTGAGCCACTAATTCATCACTAGAAACAAGGATATTTGACTCAACCTTCTTTTCACTAGGGATGTCTCCTTCTACATTGAGATTAGATAGTGCAATAGGTAAGGGATTAGTTTGAACTAGAGACCAATCTTTTCATCCTCAAGAAGGAGAGTTGGTTGCACTAATTTAAGAGAAAATAAAGTTTGGATGACATTGAGATCTGGAATAGGGTTCTTTTCAAGAGAAGAGGTTTGAGGTTCTTCTATTTGTGAATCAAAGGCCTTTTTTGTAATGAAATGGCTAGAATTTTTGTCGGAGAAGAAGGCTTTTAGAAAAAGAAACTTTTGGAGTTTCTATTTCTTCAAGAGCATTCAACTTTCCCTAAGTTGAGTCAGATGGTGAGACATTGTAAGGATTTTCTTATGTGCAGGAACACGGGAAGAGGAGTAAAGTTTTTGAAGGAAATTTGAAGAGAATAAAAGGTTTATAGGGTTTTTAGAACCTTTTCTTTTCAGAAAAAAGAGTTAGGACAAAAAATTAATGTCTTGAGAAGGAAAGAGCCGATTAGGATTTTTAAGGGTTAATGGGATTGTTGTGAATTGAAAAAAAGCTAACATAAAGTAGTATGTACAACTTTCCAAAGTAGATTAAAAGTAATGTAAAGACTGCTAACCTTTTGATCAGGAATTAGGTTTCTATGAGAAATTCCAGATGATTAGCTTAAGTTATTTTCTAAATTTTGTTCTCTGTTTTCACATCACTATGCATGAGTACCTACATAAAAGTATAGGAGTTGTTTTGGTTACAGCAGGAATTGCACAAATGGTAGGATACCTACCCTTCTAATCATAGCAAAAAAATAAGTTGATTTGCATTAAAAAAACAAACAACTCATTCCAGTATCAACATCTCTAGCTTCAATCTGCTCTTCTCAAAATGATCTCTACTCAGAGCCTTTGTCAAGATATATGAAATTTGATCTTTAGTCTTGCAAAATTGCATGCAAATATTCCCTCGTTCAACATTGTCCCTTAGGAAATAATGTCTCACATCAATATGCTTTGTCCTTTTATGCTGAACAAGGTTCTTTGCCATATTTAAAGCACTTGTGTTATCACAAAGCAATGAAATAGTGTGTGTGATAAAACCAAAATCCTTTATTTATTGTTTTATCCATAGCAATTGAGCATAGCAAGAGGAAAAAACTATATATTCAGCTTTAGCAGTTAAAAGAGAAATAAAATTTTATTTCTTGGTTCCCCAAGATATATGACATGATCCAAGAAAGTGAGTCATTCCAGAAGTTCTCTTTCTATCTACTTAATATCTAGTATGATCAGTAGCAGCATAGCCAAACAACTAGAAAGAATCACTTGTAGGATAGTATGGGACCAAGTCCAATGTTTTCTTCGAGTACCTTAAGATTCTTTTAGTTTCCTTCAAGTGGGACTCCTTTGGCTTTGATTGGAACCTAGCACACATTCCAATACTAAATACAATATCTACCAAGGCAAGGGCCCCTCCCTTACAATATCTGGTCTACTTATAGTTATGTACAATAATGATCCTATGATACCCGTGTACATAGTTTCATTAACACCAGGACTAAGTTCATCAGCATCTAGTTTATAATTTTTTCCCAGAAGAGTGTCAATAGGCTTTGCATCCTTCGTTTGAAATTTCTTCAACAAATCATTGATGTACTTTTTTTTGGCTGATTGAGGTTCCTTCAGGACCTTGTTTAATCTGTGAACCCCAAAAAAAACTTAATTAACCCATCATGCTCATTTCAAACTCACTTCCCATCAACATTGACAATTTATCACACATGGACTCTGAAGTAGCACCAAAGATAATATATCAACATAAACTTGTATGATGAGCAAGTCCCTTCCTCTCAACTTCAAAAACAACATGTTATTGATTTTGTCTCTTTTGAAACCATTACCCAGAAGGAACTTAGACAACCTTTCATAATATGCTCTGGGTGTATGGTTTAACCCATACAAAGCCTTGTCCAATTTGAACACACAGTTGGGATGATAAATATATTCAAAACTAGGAGGCTTTTTGACAAACATTCCTTCTTTAGACAGTCATTCAAAGAAATCACTCTTGACATCCATTTGATAGATCTTGAAGCCCATGAATGCTGCAAAAGCTATGAGAATCCTATGGCTTCTGTTCTTGCAACTCGAGCAAATACCTCATCATAATTAATTCCTTTTTCTTGGTTGTAGCCTTGAACCACCGTCCTTAACTTGTTACAAACAATAGCTCCATGTTCATCTAGCTTATTGGTAAGACCCACCTAGTCCCAATAATTGTTATATCGGATGGCTTGGGGACCAGGTCCCACAATTTGCTTCTTTCAAACTAATGCAACTCTTCTTGCATGGAGTTCACCCAATCACCATCTTTTAGAGTCATTTTCACAATTTTAGGCTAAATTTAGAGAGAAAAGCTAAGAATGCAACCACGTTCCTCATCTTGGATCTGGTTTGAACTCCAGAATCCAAGGGTAAGATGACATTATCCAAAGGATAAGCAGATCTAAGTCTTCATAGGGATGCAATAGGAATCTGATTTTCTTTCTTACCTTCTGGACTAGTGAAATGACCCCCAAAAAATCTCAAATCTATACATGATATAAAAAATCCAACTTCATATTCATGATCAGGGGAAAAATTGAGTAGGAAATAGGTATAACCTCGATTTTAGAGCAATCGTAGAAAAAATTTGATTTCCAAAAATTTACGAAAATAGTGGGGGTCCGAGCCCCTGGCGCGACGCGGCTAGGGCACGGACTGGTATATTTTGTTGCCATTTTTTTAATTCGGCCTAGGGCCTTGGAGTCTTGGACCTAAGCCTTCTTATGCATAATGTCACTTATACTTAGTCATTTTCAACCTCATTTCATTCAAGACATTCCCGAAAACCCTCTCTAACACTTAGCCAAATATTTTACTCAAATCCAAGTGTCCCAAACTCATTTCGGATCTCAAGAAATTCATTCAAGCTTCAAGTTCTCATCTCAATCTTCATCAAGGAAATCTCCAAAGTTGAGGTATGTGGGTTTCAACCATTGGGCACTTCCACTATGTGGGTTTCAACCATTGGGTACTTCCACCCATAGTGCCCTACCTTTTGGTTTCAACCATTAGGCCCTTTCACCCATGGTGCCTAAGCTTCCCTTTTATATAAATTCCATGTTTTTAAGTTGATTTATCTATGGGTACATCTTATTATGAATTTGACTATGAACTATATTGGGGTTTCATAAAAGTGTAACATGCTTATGATCTATGTTGAGATCTTACCTAAAACATAAACGTTTA
>DF359792.1:11309-23540 GCA_000787875.1 Solanum virginianum
CAATAAACTTTAAAACCTAACAGAAAAGCTTTAAAATTTCAGAGAAAATGGGTAACGGTTCAATTTCCACTTTGAGTAGAACTTAATCACTCAAAATGGCCGCTAACATGCGGTCGACCGGCGATTAGAAAGTTTGACTAACTTTTGAAAATATTTTACTCGATTTGAAAATAGTGACTTAATTTAAATAAAAAGTTGACTTAACTTGAAAAGGTTGACTTAACTTGGAATAATTGACATGACTTTTGAAATGATTGACTGGATTTGAAATAATCGACCGAATTAGAAATAATTGATTAAACTTGACAATATTTTGACTAAAGTTGTCTTAATTTGAAAATGTTAACTTAAAAATATTGATTTAACTTGAAAATATTGACTTGACTTAACTTATTCTTAATTTATTCTTTTAACGAGTTTTCCCTTAAAATAATCCTAATACTGAAAAATAACATAAAGAGGGATATTAACATAAATGGCAAACATACTGGAAAAATTAATTAGATTTAAACCAAAACGATAAAGTTTAGTGTTCAAATAGGTACAAATAGAATAGACAAAATGAAGTAAAAGAAGAGAGTTACTAGTTTGGGTCTTTAGCCCATTTCTTCCTTCCTACTGTTGCTGCAGATTTTGGGCCTTTTAGCCCACTTTTGCTGTGATACTCGCGTATATTCTGGTATATCGGTGTACCTCAGTCGCTTTTGTCTTTCAAAACTGTGTGATGCCATCTATTGCTAGGCTGACTCGAAGAGCAGATGGTTTGGGCCTTCGTGGCCCAAGGAAATGAAAGATGGGGTTCAAAAGAACCCCACAAATGTAGTTCATGCAAAGACGAGAAATAAGGATTAGAACCTATAATAATATACTCAACATAATTTAAAACGGGCTAGCAATGAGCATAGGGTAAGCAACTAGTAGGCTGATTTAGCCACTTTCATTCAGGCAAGGGGTCTCACTCATAGTAAGCTTTGAAATAAACAGCTATAATTTCGATACTTAATGAAGAAGCAGATTCCAGGAACAAGAAGACATATACCAATGAGCCTAAACTTGATGGCACATGTTAAAGAAATTGAGATCATGTCGACCAAACCTCGTTATAGATAAGCTAAGAGTGGACGGAGGAAATGTTAATAACACCTCAGTTTCAAATAATTTGACACCCTAAAATGCTGGACAAAACTAACTTCCATAGTAAACAAGTTGCAAATGATGAAAATAGCAGAGCAGAAGCCTGAACATTAATCCATAAGCAAGAATTCACTATTGAAATGCCAAACTAAGCTACTAGGAGTGCTAAACAACTGATTTCAGCATACATAGATTAAAAAAAATCCTAAGAGGAAAAGGGAATCTTAACATAAGAATGAGGTACATATAGAGGTATAAATCAACATATCACATGATTAATGACCTTATATTAACCGGTGTGTTATGCAACCAAATGTATGCTTTCAGAATACTGTACATGTTAGTTTTACTAATCAAAACTTACAGTTGATTCAAACCATACATAACTTAAAATTGTAAAGAAGATAAGCAGACAATCAAGCTAAGGAATCAGGTAGTTGTTTAATTAACTACAAAATTCCAAGCCACCAGAACCAGAGATCATACAACATCAATATTCAAGTTACTGCTCAGAGAGAAGTGTTCATACCGAACCAGAGAAGGGAAGAAACAGAGCTACGCTAGTAAATATAAGAGTTAAACTTAATGAAGTTCGACGCACAATTAAAGCATAGACATAACTCAAGAAGATTAAAACCACCAGATGAGAGCATTATCTGGATACTAATATGAAACAAAAAGCAGAAGCAAGAGTGTAGGGAAAATTTGAATCAGAAACTTAAATGAAGATAACACATACTTGTAGATTTGAGGCTATCTCAGCCAAAGTTTATAACTCACATCAAAGGTTTAACAATTAACACACCGAAAACATAAAGTCTATATCTGAGTAAACAAAGAGTCCTAATTCCTGTGGCAAAGCAAGCAGCATGCATACATCAAACAAGAGAGTTTTAAACCCAAACTTCACATGTTTTGGAGATAAAAAAATGAGGGTCTGTAGAGCAGGGACATCCTTAGTATACATTAAAACAGAAATAGGTCCCAATTAGCATATCGACAGGTTACATTCATATAGTAACATGACTTAAGGATATGAGATCAACATTTAAAGGTAAGCTATGACATATTAAGGTTTCAAATATTAAGCAGCAAATCACATTGAAGCATGAACTAAGGCATTCACTAGTGGTTTGTCTTGAAACAGAAAAAAAAATAAAACTTAACAGGCTTGAGAAATAACCAAAGAAGGAGAATACGACTTGTATTTCATCTTAGATTTACTCAAACCTAAACGAGTAATCGAACAGAACATTCAAACAACGACGACACGACCTGTGACTCTAGAGACCATCTTAACAATTAACAACAGTAGACACACAACATTAACAAGTCAACATTGTAGCAATCCTTAAGCAGAAACGAGCATATAATTAAATATTAATGCAGAGAGACAACTCTATTCATGATCATGCACCCATATTCAAGAAACACAACCGAGACTAAGAGTATTACCTGATTGGGAGCAGCGAACTGGGACTTTTAGCTTGACGAAGACGAACTCACCACCAGGAGACTTTCGTCCACACTTGACCCGAACAAGGACCTTCGATTTTGAAATTCAACGTCGATTGGTTTCCTGAACTGGTTCGATTTATATGAGTAATGAGCGAAGTTTTAGAAAAAATGGTTGTAAGAGTTGAATCCCTCCTCCTTTTTCCTCCCAAGTATTTTGAGATTTTGAATAACTTTTAATCAGCTATGAAACTTGAATAGCTTTTCTCATCTTTCGAATTCCCATCCCTCTTTTGGGCTGAAGAAGCAGTATATATGGAAAAATAAATAGGATTTTGAATTTAGGAAAAACGGTCGATTGGACCAAAAGAGGCACGCATGAGGGACAAAAGGTCATGGGGGCGTGCGATTTGGCAAAGGTATGGTTGATTTGGTGCAGGCGGGTGTGAGGGTCGATGCTACGCGTGGATGAGGTTTACGAAGCGCTGCACCTTTTTTTGGTTTTTGAGGTCGAAGTCGACCGTTGAGGATTGTTAGCTCGGGTTTGCAAGGGATGGGCTCGAGGAAGGAGAAAGGTGTGCGTGCGTGAGGGTGAGGGTGAGGGTGAAGGAGAAGGAGATGCGTGGAGAAGGTGGTCGGGGTGTTATCGAGTTTTGGAGGAGAACGTTGGGTTGATTTTGGTTTCCATGGTTTTCTCTGCTTTTCGCTCTAAGAAGAAGAAGAAGAGAAGAAATGGAGAATGAGCGTGAAGGGGTTAGGGATTAAGGGAATTGGGGGCGCGTGACCCCACGCGCGGGTTTTAAAACTTTTTTTTTAAAAGATAAATATTTCAAAATTGTTAAAGGGATTAAGTCTTAAAACTCTTTTTTTTTTTAAAAAGACAAATATTTCAAAAAATTGTTAAAATTAAATAAACCGGGTAATTTGTGATGTGGAGGGTAAAAATTCAGTGTCAACAACTATTTATTTTTATGTTTTAACTTTTAAATATCTTTGTTTAAGGAAATGTGTAAAAGAAATGCTGAAATTCAAAAGCAACAAATCATTTCACACATCGGTGGATCCAAACCTAACTCTAGTAGAAGGGATGAAATGGTGAGAAATCTTCATTTGAATTACTTTAATTAGACTAGCAACAATTTGTAGTTAGTTAAGTTATTGTGACTTTGTTTTTTTCATTTCATTAATAGAAAGTCGAGACTGGAAAAACTCCTGGACGAGGATAACTCTATCTTGTTACTCATAAGAATGAAGATGGAACATATGTTAATGAGGCAGCAAAAGAGATATGTGTAAGTTCTCTGAATAAATTAGAAACTGAGACTTTGCAGATTTTAGTACTAGAGACTTCTTGGATCCTAGTATATTGCCATATCATCAATGATTTGCAAAAACCAAAGAACCAGTCTTAGTTTGCAAAAACAGAAATGGCCTTTACTTGTATTTACTTTGGCAATTTGCTTAGTAGCTAGCATTGTTGTTGTTGATTACTCTTATATTTTATTGAGTCTTTGACTCTAGATATAAACATGGAACTCTTGTCTATATTTGCCTGTAAACCTGAAGTTGCAGTACAACTGAATTACTTTAGGAGTTTATCTGATAGAAAAAATTCTTATACTACCCAAGATATCATTTTTTGCTATGAATCATGAATTTTCCTAACTTGCCAATGATGTTGAGTTGACTATGTACTATTTAGTATGATGATGTTATGAAATGAGCTTAAATGAGAGAATTGAGATTCAAATAGCTGAGCCCAACTTATTTGGGACTTGGGCATAGTTGTTATATTTGAATTAAGCAGATTCGTATAGCCGATCCCAACTTGTTTGGGACTGGCATAATTGTTGTTGTTGTTAGCTTTCTGTGTGAACTTTTCTATAAGAGAGGGATAGGATGGGAACGAGGTGGGATCCTATCAAACAGCTTTGCAAGAGTTATGTTAGAGACATTGGATCATGATGAGGCTGGTCTTTTGATTTTGATTCTTACTATCGTATCCTTTTGCGCCTTCTATAAGCTGAGTCATTTAGTCTGTTTATCAGAGCTTGATATTTATGTTTATTTAGATTTGTAGGGTGTTTTAAGTTGAATTGCTTTAAAATCACGCTACTTGCAGAAGCTAAAAGCTTATAAGTTCTTTATACGTATTGAACTGAGTATGGGATTTCCACCCAAAAAGGGGAAAAGAATAACTCAGAAAACCTCATAAGCCCCCCCCCCCTCCCCCAAGTTAAAGAAGGACACACTAGGATTATAGGATGTAAAGGAAAAACTAAGAACTAAAGTTGAGTGACATGCTAGTAAGTGAAGGAAAGTTTGGATTGACTTTATTTTAGAGGACTTCTATGATTGAGTTTTACAAGTAATAGTTTAACTTCTTGGGATTATCATGTTACTGTTATCTAGTATTGTATGTAATTAGTTGCTAAAAAAAACAAAATTAGGAAAATGTCAATAACTTTGATACTAAAACAAATTATGTGCTCAACTATCTAACTTTTGATAGTTGTTGTATTCAGGGAAAAATTGAGCTAGCCATGACTCAAAGCATCACAAATGAATATGAAATTTCATCAAACGATATCGTTCGTAAGGTGCTAGGTAAAGAGCATTCTGGACGAGTAAGATGCTTAGGATTAGGAGTTGCTAAAACCCATAATTAGGGTATCCAAAAGTGTGTTTATTATGTATGATTAGGAGTCTATTTATACAAGAGTGAGATGGGCTAAAGTAGGAAGAGAATATACAGTTACCATGTTAACCTACAGTTACCATAACCTACAGCTACCATATTAACCTTAACAATATTAACCTTAACACCCCCCTCAAGTTGGAGCATGCGGATTACAAATACCCAGCTTGCCAAGGAGATAATGGAACTGGCGGGTTCCCAAAGCCTTGGTAAAGATATCCGCGAACTGCTCGGTGGTAGGCACATGAGACGTGCAAATAGTTCGATCGCAGACCGCATCTCGAACATAGTGACAATCCACTTCAATGTGGTTGGTGCGTTCATGGAAAACCGAATTATGAGTAATGTGAAGAGCGAATTGACTATCACAGAACAGCTGCATAGAGTGAGAGTGAGAGAACCCAAGATCAAGAAGGAGGGCTTTGAGCCATTTAAGTTCAGAGGTGGCGGATACCATGGACCTGTATTCGGCCTCAGCCAAACAACGAGACACCATGTGTTGCTTCTTAGTTTTCCAAGAGACAGGGGAGTCACCAAGAAACACGAGCCAGCCAGTGAGAGATCGCCAGATCAACGGACAACTAGCCCAATCGGAGCCACACCAAGCCAAGAGGGACAAGTCACACTGAGAGCGAAGTAGAAAACCTTGACCCGAAGAACCTTTGAGATAACAAACAACCCCGAGAGCGGCAGCCCAATGAGCGGTGCATAGAACATGCATGAATTGAGCAAGAGTGTGAACTGCATAAGCCAAATCGGGCCTAGTGAAAGACAAATAGATAAGTCGCCCGACCAAACACCGATAAGTTTCTGGATCTAGAAGAGGACCCCAAATCGGGCCAATGCGAAAGAAAAATATGGATAAATCGCCCGACCAAACGCCGATAAGTTTCTAGATCTGGGAGAGGATCCCCATCAGCCAATGCGAGAGAATGATTCAGCTGAAGGGGCACGTTGGCCGGTTTGGCTCCAAGAAGACCAACATCAGCAATTATGTCCAGCGCATATTTGCATTGGCTGAGAAAAATACCGTCAGCACTCCGAGCCACTTCTACGCCCAAGAAATATTTTAGAGCACCAAGGTCTTTCATGTGAAAACAAGAGCTCAAATATGCTTTGAAAGATGCACTAGGAATGCACGTACCGTCACCATTTTAGCAACCAGGGCAAAAGTTTCATTATAATCCAGTCCAGCAACCTGATGATTGCCAAGATAACAAGGCGTGCCTTGAGGCGCTCAACATCCCATCAGAATGACATTTAATCATATACACCTATTTGCAACCGAGAGCTCTTTTATCAGGTGATAATGCATATAAAACCCACATGCCATTATCCTCCAAAGCACGTATTTCCTTAGCCATAGCCTCTATCGTCAACATATACCAGAACATCAAGGCGTATGGTGCCACTAAGATAAGTAAAAAGAGAATAGTCTGAATAAGACTGATGAAAACCATAGCTCTTCAAAGCATGAGCAAGCTTGGCAAACCAACACCTGGGTGCTTGACGGAGCCCATACAGGGACTTTTTGAGACGACAAACAAGACCCTGTGAATGAGGAGTGAACCCAGGTGGTAATTTCATATATACCTCTTCATCAAGATCGCAGTACCTGGGGAAGCTGACGGAGATAGCAAGACTGAGATGGGACTTATACTACTCGTTGCATGGGAAACAAAGTCACGAAGTAATACCAAAGGTCATTTCTCCCGAAGACCCCGGCCGAAGACCTGATCAGTAGCAGTGGACCCTCCGTCCATTGTGGAACCATGCCCAGTCCCAGTACTCTGCTCAGCGGCAGAAGTCACCACGCCAGTGTCACCTACTGGAGTATCAGCAGTGCTGCCAGGAATAATAGGAGGTGCGACCGAAGCATCCCCCCTGGAACATCCCCCCCTTGAACAATCAACTGGTCATCATCAATATCGTCATCAAACCCAACAGTAACAGGAGGAGAAAGGGAAGTAGTATCCTCGGTGGAAGCTTCGGCAAACGAAAATTCATGTTCATGGAACGTCACATCCCTGGACACGAAAAATTTTTTGGCGTCCAAATCAAAAAGTTTCTAGCCTTTCTGTCCATTGGGATAGCCAACAAAATGCACCTACGTCCCCGAGGTGCAAACTTATTTCCCTTAGCACATTAATTATGAGCAAAACATAAGCAACCAAAAATACGCATCTCATCATAAGTAGGTGTTTTTCCACACAACACTTCATAAGATGTTTTATTTCCCAATATACACTAGCTTGGAACAAAAGAACACGAGCAATATTGAGAATATGCTGATGTTTTCATTTCACCTGTCCATTTTGCTGGGGCATCCCAATGCAAGAAGTTTGAAACAGAATACCATGAGCCGTGAAATCATCAGACATGCATGTAAATTCTGTCCCATTATCAGAATGCAGAATTTTAACCCGAGTGTCAAACTGTCGTTCAACCATGGCGAAAAAGAAACAAATAAATTTTCGGACTTCACTTTTAGCTCGTAATAAATAGACCCAAACACCTCGAGAGTAATCATCCACAATTGTCAAAAAATAAACCGCATCACAAGAGGAGGGAGTGCGATAGGGTCCTCACAAATCACAATGTATTAACTCAAAGATGCGAGTGGCTTTATTCTCACTAACAGAAAAACTACTACAAGTCTTCTTTGCCATAGGACATGCTACACATGGCTTATTCAAACTTTTATTACCCAAATTACATTTAATAAATGGTACCAACTTGAGAGCTTTGTCAGAAGGGTGCCCAAGTCTTCTATGCCACAAGTCAAAATATCCTAGCGCAGATCCCGTTATCAACTGAATGTGAGGTATCCCACGAAGGTAGTAGAGTCCATCCCATCTCTCATCGGCTCCAATCTAATGATCCACGAATAAATGTAATTCTTACCAGTCATGCGAGCAACAGGTTTAGCATCAGAATTAATTAAATTAACGTGATGTGTAGTCCCGCTATCAACAATCCGCGAATGAACATCACTCTTACCGGTCATGCGATAAACAGATTTAGCGTAAGAATTAATTAAATTGAGAAGTGCCTGCACAGATGGCGCGATCTTCTATTTCTTCCGTGAGGCTGAGACTGAAGGACTGGGTCGTGGGTCACAAAAAGCTTGACCAGTGCCAAGCATACCAGGTTGATGAGCCCCCGATTGCCTCCACTCCCTTATTCTTCGGATGACATCATCAGGATTAACTCTACCAAGAAGTTCTCTATGTTCTTCATTGGACAGTCTTAACTCTTTTCTTAACTCAGTTATCAAACTTTCTTTCTCCCAAGAAATGGTATCAGGTTGGGCTTTAAAGGCTCTTAGAACTGAACTGTATGCTTCTTGCTCAAGCTGGTGAATTTGGGCCTCCATATCAGTATCACCATACATCCTTTGGTAGGGTATAGTATTCATGACGGCAGATCTGCAGCGGTTCAGTAGCGGACATAGGCCAGGTTGCGCACTGGTTCAGCAGCAGACGTAGCCCAGCGGATCTGAGGAAACCCTTAACCGCAGTTATCTGGTCTGGTTCGTCTGGTTCTGGTCGCTGGACTGGTTTTAGTCGCCGGACTGGTTCTACTCGCTGGACTGGTTCGCCAGACTGGTTCGTTGTTCAGCAGTCGACAGGATTGCTTCACGTTCTGGTCTGGTCGCGACTGGTTTGCCGGACTAGTTTGTTGTTCAGTAGTCATCGGGAATGCTTCACGTTCTGGTCTGGTCGTTAATCATCTGGATTGGTTCTGCTCGTTGGACTGGTTCGTCGGACTGGTTCATCGTTCAGCAGTCGACGGGACTGCTTCACATTCTGGTCTGGTCGACGATCGTCTGACTGGTTCTGGTTGCTGGACTGGTTCGCCGGACTGGTTCGTCGTTCAGCAGTCGACGTAACTACTTTACATCATCTGGTCTGGTCTGGGCGTCGGGGTTATTCTACGCGTAAGATATACCTCGAGCGGCGTGCTCTGATACCATGCTAAAACCCACAATTAGGGTATCAAAAAGTCTGTTTATTATGTATGATTAAGAGTCTATTTATACAAGAGTGAGATGGGCTAAAGTAGGAAGAGAATATACAGTTACCATGTTAACCTACAGTTACCATAACCTACAGCTACCATATTAACCTTAACACCCTCGAATCATAGTATCCATCACGGCGTGCGACATGACTCTCGAAATATAGTATTCATCGCGGCATGTGACACGTTCCTCGAAATAGTACATCTTCTTTAATTCTTTTTCTTTTTCAGTTCACATAACACTTGTCACAAAGTCAATGCAAATGGGCATGTTCACATAATAATGCGGAGATGATAAATTTTAATACGACTCACAACACCATAGTCTTGATACAACCTCAACAATACATCTCAAAACAAAATTTTCATCACTTAGCCACATTTTCAATTCAAGTGTTACTATACCACACCAACTCACATGTACACGTAATCACCCCTATTTTCATGTTATTACCAATGGTTCATGCATCACATATAGAAGAAAGGAGATTTGGAAATTCTACGAGAATTGCAAAGTTTTGAAAGTCTATTTGCCTTAGTTAAATCTCGATCAATCAAACACTCGAGTCTTTCCCTTCCGAATAGAATTCGAAGCACCACGATCTAATCAAATAATAATCACAATTAAATTTTGAAACAAACAACACCCATATTACTATATGACCTAATCTAGACCCAAAAATTTATCAATTCCATAATCAATTCCCAAAATTTCAAGCCTAGGGTTAAGTTTTAATTTCTCCAATATTAATACAAAAAATATATACCTATAACACACATTCGAGGAAGGACGCATAAAATTAGTAACAATTTTTCCTAAATCGAAAAACTAAACCACTGGTAGAAGTGCGAAGATGAGGAAAATAAAAGCACTTCGTTTGTATTTGATTGGACCACTCCGCAATTCAAGATTCTTCCTATTAACATTAAACAGATACTTCACTATAGTTTAATCAATTAGTACAACATAATAATATTAACCAATAAGATTATCACCTGAGGCATAACATATGAAGCATTAATTGTACTTCTTTTCCCAGAAACATAAAACATATAGAAGTGCCTAATGTCCATATGAATTCGTAATTTTCCTAGTGATACCTCATCACGGGATCTTGATTGCCCCACTAACTTTTTCTCACTTTCTTAAACAACAACAACATGAATATAATGACCCAACATATATGGATGTATATATGTAATATCCTACATATTAATTCTAAAGTAGAAAGGGGTGGGAATTGTTTAATTGCCACATTCCTTTAGCATACATATTCTCGACTTTAATAACTTATTCTACACATCCATGTGACAAGGTGAAAGATTGAGAATCTCACCTGCAGTAGTGTCGCCTTCAAGTTACGCAGGTACTTTCTCCTTCTCTTATATATATATTTTTTCCTCTGAAACTGTTAAATCCCACTAACTTATTTCAATACATGTGTCTAGTGATATAGAGTTTTTTTTTTAAAAAAATATTTAACCCACCACTTATATTAATTATTCAAATTTACCCATAAATTAAACAGTCTTAGTTATCAAATAGTCCAAACTACCCACTAAAATTTTACGAGGTAAATCATTTAGAAAAAATCAAGAGGACTAATTCTCAAAATGATCTAACGGGGTCATTACAATACACTATCCAAAAGAGTTACACATGCAAGATACTATTAGAGCCATTAGATACATTAAGAATGCTCCTGGCCATGGGTTTCTTATGACTTCAACAACCAATAACCAATTATTTGCTTATTGTGACTCAGATTAGGCCAACTGTCCATAGACCTAAAAATCAGTTATAGGATCTGTGATTAAACTAGGATCTTCTTGAAAATAAAAAAATAAGACACCATCTCAAGAAGTTCAGCAGAAGCTGAATTCAGAACTAACTTGGTTGACAGGCTTATTCAAGGAGATAGGGATTTTAGTTGTTCAGCCTATTGATCTGTTTTTATTGTGATAGGAAGGCTGCATTAGTATAACAACCAATCCAATATTTCATAAGCGAACTAAATACATAGATATTGATTGCCATTTTGTGAGGAAAAAAATACTAGAAGGATTAACAAAGGAACAATCCATTGATCTGCTGACTAAGGGTTTGGGAAAGGCTCAACATCACTATCTACTGGGTAAGCTTGGAATGAAGAATGTGTTCTTACCACCCAGTGAACCGGACAAACCAGTTGGCTAGAAGAAGAGATACACTTGCGAAAATAACAACCTATATGTTTGCATTAATGGTGCACGATATATGGAGGTATGTGTTAAAGCTAGTTATTGATTAAAGCTAGCTAAGTTGGTGTGAATGAGTGCCGTCATCTTCGCTCGGCTCGGCTTCGGCTTCGGCTTCGGAGGCAATGCCTCATTTTCAAATAGAGCAAAATTTTCGTGCATTAAACATTCTGCATTTTTCCCTGCAAATAAAACCTATCGAGTCATACTGTGATTTCATTCCCGAATTTAAGTTCGTCGAAGTCGTGGGCATTTGAGGTACCACCACTCCTACGATAGGTATATCCGTTATATCCTGGGAGGAAATAATCCACAACCTCGGGTACTTGAGGGGGTTAAATTCCTTAAGGACACACAGTGAATTCTGTAGCAAACGTCAAAGGACGACTACTTCCTTTGGACCAGAATTTCTAACATTTTTGTTGGAAAATGAGCCTCGAACTTTCAATGAAGCTATGTCTTCATCGGAAGCTCAATTCTGGAAAGAGGCAATCAATAGTGAAATAGAATCCATATTGAACAACCATACTTGGGAATTGGTTGATCTTCCTCCAGGGAATAAACCTTTAGGTTCCAAGTGGATTTTCAAGCGAAAAATGAAAACTGATAGTACTATTGAGAAATATAAAGCAAGACTAGTTATTAAAGGGTTTAGACAACGAGAAGGTCTTGATTACTTTGCT
>DF359792.1:25214-37758 GCA_000787875.1 Solanum virginianum
ACAATAGAAGGAAAATGAAGTTTCAAAGCAAAGTTCCTTTGGAAGGAGCTTTGTACCACATTGGTGGTAGAAAGGGAAAGTTATGTGCTTATATTAGAAACCACTTCTTCTAGCTCTTAAAGGGTTAAGAAGAGGGACTCCCCTCGCGCCGTCGTCGTCGCTCGGCTCGGCTTCGGCTTCGGATGCCGCATTTGCAAATAGAACAAAATTTTCATGCATTAAACATTCTGCATTTTTTCCTTCAAATAAAACCTATCGAGTCATACTGTGATTTCATTCCCGAATTTAAGTTCGTCGAAGTCGTGGGCGTTTGAGGTACCGCTACTCCTACGACAGGAATATCCGTTATATCCTGGGAGGAAATAATCCACAACCTCGGGTACTTGAGGGGGTTAAATTCCTTAAGGACACACAGTGAATTCTGTGGTCTCGGATTTCTTCATTTCTGTCATTTTTTAGTTAACAGTATGCGATTCAAGAAATTGGCTTTTCATTTGGAATTGATGATCAAGGATATGGTACTGCATCTACACATCAGAGGAAGGAACAATGCAAAATGGCAATTGTCTTTATAAACATTTGATACTTTACCATTATGATATTATTTAGCTATTTTTATTTCGCATATATATGAAGATGTAGCTTCTCCATGCTGCAAATATTCACTTGTATATTTTTAGATTAGAAAATAAATTATTTAAATTAATTTATACATAATGGTAATGGAATATCTGTCTATATATAACAAGAGAGGAAAAAGTACTACATATCAACACCACAATTATTTTTAAATTTTTAGGTTTTAAATTATAATTAATTAAATATTATCAAAAAAATAAAATATGAAAATAAAAATAAAAACTAGAAATATAACTGCCTATAACTTAAAATTTAAAATTATGAAGTGAGCATAATTATCAATTTTAAAAGTCAAAAATAAAATATATGCATAGGGTTAGTCAGTGAGAATTTTAAGGAGAGATAGTAGTGCCCCACTTATAAATTTAAAATTTTAATATAAAATCTGAAAATAAAAATAAATATTTCAATTATAAAACCCCTAAAATTTAGAAATGTAAATTGTGAAGTGAGGATAGTTATTATTTTTAAAATTGAAAAAAAAAGGGGTGCATCATGTTAATGGTCAGGCATAAACAAGGAGCAATAGAGAATACTGCTCTCTTAAAACATTAGATGTAACTGTAGGAAATGAAAACCAGTAAAGAAGATTGTAAGCAATCTTCGTCTTTTTATGTATTTTAAGTTTTGTAGAAACTAATGCAATATTTATATAAATATAATAAATGAGAGTAGCTTGCAATGTGGTTAAATCAAGTGGCAAATTATTAAATAGTTATTTGGCAATTTTAAGATAAAGCTAATAAATAATGTAATAAAAGATTTTAATTCTCTTAAAATTTCAGGCTTTTAGTTGAAAAAAATAAAAATTTCTGGCTAAAAAGTTGTAAATGAATTTTACTATTTCATAAACTTATCATTTTCAAATATTACAAAATAAATTTATCTATATATAATTAACAAGAATTCTATACGCCTAAATAAATAGCCTAAAAAGAAATTTATATGCAAGATTTCATCCAAGAGCTGAAGACATTATTGTTTTGATGACGAATCCGCAGATAAGCATTCAAATAGTGGAGCAGCAGACCTAAAGAATACAATAAAAATTAAAATATTAAAAATAATGGTTAACTCGCCAAAGCGATCTAAGTAGACTTTTATTGCCTTTAACCACTAAAGCAACAGATACTGAATAAAAATTAACATATTAAGAAAAATATCAGAAATAGTAGTTAATACACTAAAGAGTTCTAGTTGGACTTTTATACTAAAGATATCAAATTTCTGATTTACCGAAAAAGAGATTTAATTGAATTACTTAATGTGTATATCATTATTTTTTGAACGTATTAATGTTTTTAAAATATTTAAAATTAAAGATACCATAACTCAAAAATTTGAGAAGAATTCTGTTCTTCAATCTTCAAAATAATAGTATTAATCTTAACAAAATATTCTAAAAGCGTATTTACAACTCTTTAGCTGACAGGATAAGGATTAAAGGTATAGATGGTTATCTAAACAAAATAACCCGTTGCAAATTGGTTATCTAAACAAAATAACCTATTGCAAATCAAATACTATAAACATCTTATTGTATACTAAGAATCACTGTATATTTATTTAAATTTCATCTACGAGTTCAATAGATATTTCAAAATATGTCTACTAAAATTGACTTTATTAATGATATATCGAGTATGAAAATGCAATGCAATTTGAAAGTTTTCATAATACGGCTGTGGCAAATTTCAGAATGCGAAAATCCAAATAACCTATTGTCATTAGAGATGCTCTAGCAGGATGAGAAGATGTACATAGTTCATGCATATTTTACTACAATATATCTATTCAAATTCTTTATAATATAATCTTAACTATAAATTATTTATTTTTATTTTTTAAGGAGATCGTATTCAGGCATTCGTCAAAAAATTCAATATCACTAGGTCCAAACAGCAAATTTAGGAATTGGGGATATATTTCATGAAAAATTTTGTTGTTGGACCAAATAAATTGAAGTTCAAACCAACAATCACAAACTGAAGTTAATGTGCACTCATAGAACGATCACAGAGAAGTCAGATGATCAAGGTTTTGCTCAAACAATCTTCAAATTTCGATCATTTGATAAATCAAGTTGATGTTCATGAGACTAAATTATTCGATAATAATTGTTGACATCCCATTTTTACCCTCCACAGTATAAATTAATCATCGAACCTTTAATTTTATCAATTTGAATAAACTAGCTTTTGAAAATGCAAAAAAATATTTTCTCAAATAAATTTTACTTTATTTCTTAAGAGTTATTATTTTTGTAATTAATTAAATTATTTCAAGTTGCTAGTATTAAAAGCTCTTCAATTAATTTGTATTAATTCGTCGTGTAGTCAAATTAGTCAATCGAATTCAATTTGATTACATTTTGTAGTCAGTCAAATTTAATTGGCCAAGATTGCAATCAATTGGCCAAATTTTAAATTGAATCTCCCTGCACTTTATACTCATTCATTTTCAGCTTTTGTTTAACTCCAATTTCAGACTAGGCCCAACCCAAAGTCCGTAAACCTAGTCAAATCTTACCATATACCGGGCCCAATTCCTTTTCTTTCAGCCAAACTATACACATATACAAATACATTATATACATACTCACCTGAATCCCACACGCCCCTTTCTTTCCCATTTTCTTCGTTCCCTTCCATTCTCACGCGTCTCACTCCCCATCTCCCTTCTTCCTCAACGAACCAAATCAACCCAGATTCCCCAACGTTCTCCCTCAACAAATCTAGTACATACGTGTCCCTCTCCCCTTTCCTCCTTATCCATTTGTACCCTAGCTGTTGGATAGAATTTATTGAGTTGCTGCACGCCAATGCCGTCGATGGTCTTCCATCCGAGATCGATGGCTATGAGTTGAACGCGTGTTGATTCCCATAGATTTTGAATTCAATTTCGTCCCACATTTCCCCAATTTGACCCTAATTTTTTCCTCCAAATTTTGCCCTAAGTTGGGGCTATTTATACTCTATGTTCATCACCATTGGAGAGGGGTTCCTCATTTCTTTTAAAAGACACACACAACAATTCCATTTTCAAAGTAATTTCTCATCAATCGATTCAACTTCGAATGAGTTTTTGAAGCCAGAGACTTCAAGTTCATAGATGAATTTCCATACTGGTGGTGTAGAACTTGTGGTGAAGCTCGTCGTCTCAGCTCGCTACCCCCCAAAAGTCTAAGTGGACTCCACTCCCTTGCATCACCTTGGGTTATTTGTAAACCCAATTTTCGAGTCAGACCTCATCACAACAAGGAAGCTGCACAGGTCTTTTGAAGATGATATACAAACGATATACAAGAGGGAGTTGGCTGATATACAGCAGTGAAAATAGGGCTTAAAGGCCCATAACATTCAGCAGCAGACTCTTTGATGGACATGGGCTAAAGGCCCAAAACTCTCAACCCGCTTCTTTTACTTTATTTAATATATTTTATTTGTATTTATTTGAATACTAACCTTTATTGTTTTATGTTTTAATCTAATTAAATTTCCCAAAGTTAGCCATTTGTATTATTTTATTTAAATTTGATTTTGCGATTCTTTAATTCAAAAATGCATGTCTAGGTCTTTAACATTTGGTCATTTTTAGTTTAAATTTTAGAAATTCAATTTCTTTTTTATTTTAAAAGTAGTCAATTTAATGTGGCTAGATTTTCAAATTTCATTTTTTTTAAAAAATATTGTTTTCTCTTTGAATTTAGTCAAATGAGTTTTAAATCGTTGGTCAACTGTGAGTTAGTGGCCATTTTTGAGTCAATGAATTGTTCTCAAAAGTGAAAATTGAACCTTACCCATTTCTCTGAAATTTTGAGACTTTTTCTGTTAGGGTCTTAAAATTCTTATTAAAGTTTTCTTAATTTCTTTAAAAAAAATTAAGTGGCGACTTTGTTTTCTTTTATTTTGCCGAAAAGTTGGTTCTCTTTAAATTAAGTTTGTTCTAAACCAATTTTTCCTAAAAAGCAATTTTTTACATTAACAAAAATGACGACTCTGTTGGGGAACTAATTAGGTTCTAACCATAAGATTTGACTTCTTTGACTACTTGGAATATTATGTATTTGAGTTTTATTTGTTTAAATTTGAATATTAAATTGTCATTGCATGCATAGCATTTTTGCCATCCGACATTATTTATTTTCCACTTAAATGACGGTTATGCGGGTTGCAGCCGTTTAATCCAATATTTCCATTGGGGTACCCTAACGAAATGAGTTAATCTTGCGGGTTTAACAGTCGTTAACTTTCCTAGCCCAAGTTGTCCGCTTGGGTCACCAGTCCACTATCAAATTAAACTCACTCTTAGTCTACATAGAATAGAGCAATACCAAAATTCTATAAGAGCATTGACCTAAGATGACCCAACACGTAAGGCATGTTGGGCCCATTAGAAAGACCACCTTGAGTCCACAGTGACCTCCGACCCAACTGGACGATCTTATTTATGCGTTTAAAATTTAAATATTGTGTATGTTATTTGACGAACTATTTTTCCTTGGGGTTGGGATTTTATTTTAACAGCTCAGCCAAAATTGGATCTTCGCAAGGTAATTCATCCAAAGACTTTCGAGAAGTTCAAGAAGAAAATTTTTGAAGGCCTAGTTTAGGGTTGTACCCCTACGTGAGACCAATTATTTATATCCCCTTTTCCCTGTTATGTATCCCCATTCTATTTATTCATAAAATTGTAATATTTCTGGGGCAATGGAACATTTCAAATGGTGTATACATCCTTCAAATCGTTAGACCTACCCTTGGCATAAAGGGTCACATATATATTAGCAAGCGTTATATTTCATTTATATGCTAAATTCTATATAATTAGCTTTATTCTCGTTGTATGGCTTATGTGTTAAATATATGTCCACCAAAATATTATAGCCCACCATAAAACCCAAAACTACAAAATCTCTATTTGCGGAGCCTCTATCCAATCTTTTTTTCTTCTAGGAAGTGACTTGATTGTCGAATTTACTACCTCTTGGAATCATTTATATCCATTGCTATTAGACTACTTTTCAACATGAATTTAGTACAAGCACTCAATGTGCATTTTATTGTCCCGAACATGATTGGTCCATTATTTCATTCCCAGAATCTTAGAACATATTTTGAGCCTTTCTAAAATACTTTTGAGTCCATTGTCCAAAATCACCTAAAATTCTCCTTATGTTCAATTGGGTCATCATTCAAATTCACATTGACCTTGTTATTCTTTAAAAATAATTTTCACCTTAAAATTTCAAATCAAACACTTTTATACCCAGTTAAACCTTCTAGAAAGTCAGTTTATGAACATTTTGTTCAAATCGCGTAATTTAATCATTATAGTCCCATAAATGATCAAATTTTGTCCATTTGGTCGTTCTTCTAAAACCTCTCTTTCTTCAAATTTTAGATTAATCTGTTTAGGCAAAGTAAATGTTATTTGTTATTTTGATTGATTATTACGATTAATGGACTAACTTTTTTACCTTTTGAGTTTTTTTTCTTTTACAGAAGAGAGACTGATTTGTGTTGGTTATCGAACTTGCTCGCTTCATCAAAGAAAAGCTTTTTCGAGTTTCCACTGGCAGAACATTCGTATTTCACACGATCTAAGGCCAAGAACATTGCTACAAACTCATCATTTCTTACTTGGACTACTAAGAAAGTTCGTTAAAAAATGAACTCTAGTTTGATCAGTACGGTCACATCATCTGAATGACCTGCTTCATCTTGTAGCTAATACCAGTAGGGGAACAGAATCACACTTGGAAGTCATTGCTCGTCTAGAGCAACGAGTTGCTGAATTAAGCCTCATGGTGACACAGTACCAAGCTGCTTTCCAGAACCTACCTCCAGATGCTCACCAAAAATATCATGTGATACCTTCACTCCCGACTTTAAATAAGTGTTATCAAGGAAATCTTTTTGCCATATCTCAGCAAATTCAGAGTGCTTCATTCACTCGTCCAACTCAGGATGTTCCCTTGGATTACACCTTTGCTACTCCAAAGGCTCCAACTGTGACACATCATGCTCCACCAGTCTATACTTATACTACTGCTCTACCTGTTACCAAGATTCCAGTATTTTACCATCAAGATGCTGATCATTATATTGAAATTAAAAGTGATGCAAAAGTTGTTGATGTTGAAGTGATGAATAGGAAGATGAAAATTTTGGAGGATGCTATAAAATACCTTCGTGAACTTAGTGGAAATCAAAGTGTGAGGTATGAAGAGTTATGCACGTTTCCTGATGTTGAGCTACCACCTGGTTACAAGATTTCAAAGTTTGAAAAGTTTGATGGATCAGGAAATCCTTTCTTTCATTTGAAAGTCTATTGTGAAAAGTTGATTGGAGTTGGAAGTAATGAAGGGATAAGAATCAAATTATTCAATCAAAATCTGACTGAAAAAGCTTTGGAATGGTACTCCAAGCAATATTTGACTAAATGCCATAATTGGGATGATTTGGCCAATGCTTTTATGGATCACTACAAGTTTCATGTTGAGATCGCTCTTGACAGAATCTCCATTACAAAGCTAAGGCAAAAATCAATAGAATGCTTCCAAGAATATGCCATATGTGGGAGAGAAGAGGAATCTAGATTACATCAACCAATGGAAGAAACAGAGATGATCACCTACTTCATTCAAGCTCAAGACCTAGAATACTATGAACGAATGGTGACAATGGATGAAAAGTCATTTGCTAAAGTTATCAAAGCTAGAGAAATGATTGAGAATGGCCTTAAAATGGGAAGAATTACAAGTTTGACATCATTTTAGTTCAATAACAGAGCATTTCAATTTGGTTCGTTTGAAAATGGAAAGAAGAAAGAAAAAGAAGTTATGGCGGTAATGACTCAGAGATCTACCCCACATCATCGTGTACCACCTCAGGCTATCCCACTGCACAGTATCCTGTCTACAACACATAAGCAGGACATTGCGCTTCACGATCAATGCAAAACCATGCACCTTATCCCAATTTCAAGAGAAAGCCTCCCCGAGTCTTCACTCCATTGGCAGAATCATTGACTTCTATTTTTAAGAGGTTAAAGATACAAAGATTAATCCGTCCAGTAGAAGCTAAGGTTGTCAACACTTCAACTAATTGGTATGACCTAAATAATTATTGTGCTTATCAATCAGGGGTTGTTAGTTATGATATTGAGAAATGTATCACCCTTAAACACAAGATTTAAGATTTGATTGATAACAAGACAATTGAACTTGCACCTACTCCTAATGTGAAAGCCAATCCACTTCCTGAGCATAAGGAGTAGTGTCACGTCCCAAGAGGGTACCCTAGATATAACCGATACTTAGAGACTATTGCTAGTCTCCAACCGAACCACTTGGCCTCAACATATCCATTCAGTCATACAATCTACTATTAGCGAAAAACATCAAGGGATATATGGGCACATCATCATCAGTTCTCAAATATATATATATATCAATGACAGACCCATGGCTACCTTCAAAATAAAGCCAGTCACCCTAACTCTAAAGCAAGATGAAAATAAACATAAGGGATTTCCTCCAAAGTAAGGGAGGCTCACCAAATCAACTGAACATCTCCAATCCTCAACGGTACGCTTGTTGATGATCTCCAAGTCATGTATCTACATCATGAAATGATACAGTCCCAGAGGGGGACGTTAGTACGTGGAATGTACTGGTATATAAAATAGCTGAGTGAAACTAAAAATATGTAGAATAATATAACAATAACAATCAACTCAATATAGAAAGCAATCAACATGCCAAATGTCTATCTAAAGAAAAAAAAATAAAGAATAGACAAATGACCCATCACATCCGTCACCCTAGACCATTACCTCAACATCAGAGTGCTATCAAGAGAAAATCCTATATGGGAGTTTCTCAGACCTACACCCATCACCTATGAGCCAGTGGCGGTACAACAAAGTGATGTCATTATAACATCTGTCCAATACCTTGCTGGGGTAGAAGGCGTACATCATTGGATCCAAAATAGAGATAATATTAAGTTCTCTTTTGGGACTGAGGGAACATCCGTTGCTCATGGTCAATCCTTACCTACACTGGCCACATAGTTATGAGTGCGAGAGGGACTCACTCTTACCCTCTTTAGTACTCGATACTTGTCCCATAGACTCAACTTGCTCTTAAATGCTAACATCCATCCAATCATCATTTATCATCTTTTCTCAAATCAGCCTTACAAGGATTTTCACCCTCTCGTCTTGACAAACATCTCAATCAGTAGCCCAAGGCTTAGAATAATCATTAGGAACAATAGAATAGACAAGTCGTTAGAGTTTATTTATGGAGACACAAGGACTATCAAGTTTTACGAACTCATCATTATTCTCACATCTCAATCTCAATCACAATCACATTTCTAATCAAGGCTCTAGACTCAATCCTATCTTCATTCATGCAAGTTTTTAATAAAATAATAAGCAAAATTTGTGCAATATCTCATGAAAATATTCAATTCAAGAAAATAAGTTTATGATGATCATCAACATATGAAAATACATGTAAATAATATAATTTTCAAGAAAATATTCAAGAAATCATGCATCTAGACTCAAGAACCTTCACTTTACCGTCTAGACCACCTATGGAGCATATGGGAGAACAATCTCATGTTTTCATTTAGCCTTACATACCTGGAGTTTGAAGAATCCTCAATTTTCCTACACGAATTGGCCCTGGACTCGAAACCCTTCTCTTTTCTTCTTCTCCTTCTCTCAGAATGTAGTTAGACTTGAGAAAAATGGGGTTATAAAACCTTTTCGAACGTATATAGGCTTAAATACTCATTTTGGGACTTAAGAATATATTAGGAAGGATGAAAATGCCCTTCCCGAAGTCAAAAGAAAAATTTCAATTTCTTAGACACTGGTGCGCGATGTGTACCGGTTGATTTTTTGCAAAATTCAGTTCCGTCAAAATTTTGGAGAAAGAAACCAAGTGTGGTTCTACGTCCCAGGCGCGTCGCGGCCTGGATGTGGAAACCTCACTATTTTGGCTTTCTTTGGGAAAAATAATTCACATTTTTTTGTGTTAAAGTCAAGTCAAGACTATTTTTCGACTCAATTTTTTGTGCTGATCGCAAATCTGATCTCAAATTTTCTATCAGAGCTTTAGAAAATGTGTTATGCACACGATACATTTTAGGGGCATTTTGGTAAATTTTTACGGGGTGTTACAAGTAGTTAGTGGCGAAACCATTCACAAAGAAGATACATTTTCTCGAGTTCATGTTTCTGGCATATTCCAGTCCTGCATTTGAAGTTCAGTGTTTCCTTTCCTTGTAATCGCATTTTATTGCTTTCTATCTTTTGTAAAAGCATGTTATGGTTTCATTTCCTTTGTAATGTTTTTCCTTTGTAATGTGAACTACGTTTGACCTAATTTTCCTAATGGAATACGTAGGCGGTCTTTATTGGCTTTGGTCACGTTATCTAAAAAATTTCAATTTCTCTTTTATCTTGGAACTACGTTTGACCTAATTTCCGTCTCAGCGGGATACGTAGGCGCCACACCGGCTCGGTCGTATTCCCCATAAGATTTTCATTCCTCTTTACAATGAAAACTAGGGCAGAATTTTGAGAGGATCTCAAAATTCCTTAGAAGAAGACTTTCTCCAACAAATCAGAGTTAGATAAATATTGAAGTTGCAACTGGGGCAAATTTTTTGAGGTTCTCTCAAATAATCAATCAGAAACTACAAGAAAGTTAAGACTTCTTCTATGTTCTAAATTGGGGCAGAATTTTTGAGGAGCTCCCTCAAAAATTTTAACAGACTTGCATTTCAAGACAAATTTAGCATGCAAATTAGATGGTTGACAAGCATCAAGATGGCAAGGCAAAACCAACATAGATCGGTCTCTCAAAACTAAGAATTTTTCTTTGGATGCAGGAACTATAAAGTTACAAGGCATGATAAGATAACCTGGCACAATGGCCAAGATTACAAGATTTCATCCAGACTAATACAAGCGGAACAACTTCATTTTTCAACTTATGCTCTGTTATATCATTTAATTTGATAAGTTTATTTTGTTATTACTCAAATTTGAACTTTGCAGGCACTATTCCCAAGATTGAAGGCGATTTTCAAAAGATCGTCTCAAATTTTGAAGAATCAAGCAGAAGTTCGCAAGGAAAAGAGACACAGTTAATCTTTTAGCGAAGTTATTTTGGTGCCAAGAACTCAATTCAACAATTTATCGATTACTTTTTCTAGTCCTTCGTTATTTCAATTTTCACGCTTTTTGTTGACATGTTATTCTTTGCAAATTCTGTTAAGTTTCAAATTGGAGTGTCACTTCCTTCAACATGACAATTAAAATTATTATTGGAGCGTCACTGCCTTCAATGTGACACGTTATTTATTATTGGATCGTCACCTCCTTCTATGTGACATATTAATTTATTATTGGATCGTCACCTCCTTCAATGTGGTATGTTATTTTATCATTGGATCGTCACCTCTTTCAGCGTGGCACAACTTATTATTAGATCGTCATCTCCATCAGCGTGACACGTTAAACTTATTATTGGATTGTCACCTCCTTCAGTGTAACACATTATTTTATTATTGGACCATCACCTCCTTCAGCGTGACATATTAATTTATTATTGGATCGTCACCTCCTTCAATGTGACATATTAATTTTTTATTAGATCGTCACCTCCTTCAGTGTGACATATTATTTTATTATTGGATTATCACCTCCTTCAGCGTGACATATTATTTTATTATTGGATCGTCACCTACTTCCACATGGCATCTTAACTGTTGTTAGATCATCACCTCCTTTACCGGGACACATTAACTTATTATTAGATTGTCACCTCCTTTAGTGTGACACGTTAAACTATTATTAGAGCATTACTCCCTTCAACGTGACATGGTCAACTATTATTGGAGCATTACTCCCTTCAACATAACATGGTCAACTATAATTGAAACATCGCTCCCTTTGACCAAACAGTTAAAATTATTATTGGAATGTCATTTCCCTCACTATGAAATATTCAAGTTATTATTCGACTGTCACCTCTTTAGGGTGACATGTTAATCCACTATTGGATCGTCATCTCTTTTAGAATGACATGTTAAACCAGGTTTGCACAAATTGTATTCATATTTATGTTTCATTTTCTACCAACAAGCTTTATCTCAACCTTTATTGAGAGCATCCGAGAGGATGAATTCTCAAACAAACCACAGGTGTGGACATCATCAAGTAGGATATAGCACAACGTAGAACTTTTTCTTAGTAGCAAACTGGGAAATAGTCTGAAGAGGGGAGTCAAACTCTTCGGACGCGAGCTGAGAAAAGAGTCCCACCATATTCCAACCACACCTCTGTCAGAAGGTATGTGGGTATTTTCTTTGAGTTCGTTTGTTTTTAGTTTCGCATCCAGGTGATCTCAACTCTCACTGGAAGCAATCTTTCCAATTCGAGTGACAATGTACTAAGAATCTTGAAAGTTATGTCCAGTAAGTTCTTACTTATGGGTGTGAAGTGTACCACAATCATGGCTAAGAGGTTGCAAGCCTTTGTTTTCATGCTCAATTTATTTGTCACTCTTCTTGAACTGAAGGTTATTTTAGCATAATGAGATTTCCTTTCAATTGATAGAGTCGAACTATAAGCAGTTTGATTTCCATGTTAGGGATATGTAGGTGAGCTCAATGTTGAAAACTCGACTGTACTCCAACCTTCTCTTATGCTATTCCCTAGTGTTTCGGCCTCTCCATAATTTGACTCCGAAATAGCTTTTGAATTCTTTGATAATCGTATGTCAAATCAAGCATCTTGAACTATAAGTGGCCTGAATTCTCATGTAACCTGAGTATGTAGGAAGCCCAAGATTAGAGTTCGGCCACGATTTCCC
>DF359792.1:53635-65036 GCA_000787875.1 Solanum virginianum
TCTCTAATTAGGAAACAGATTCAAGGGATAAATCTAACAGCAGCTTCATAGACTAGATGGTGATTGATTAATTTGAATATTTTCATCTTGACTAGTTATTAATGTAATGATCCTGAAGGTCATTTTTGGTATTTTCAACCAAATTACTATTTTTGTCCTTCTTAAAAGTTGCCTTGAGTCATTACAGGCTAATGCTAAAAGTCAAATTTCAAAAGTATGGTGATAAGCTTGAGTTTAGCAAATGAAAGAATTTTTAAAGGCTTAAGTTGAAAAATTTGAGTTTTCGGGCCGTTTTGAGTTTCAATTATTGGATCATGATTTTGTAGATTCCACCAGCTCCAAAAAGCCAAATCTAGTCTAGGGGAACTGTCAAAACTTAATTTAGAGTAAAAATAGAAATTTTAGGTCAGAAGTTGAATTTTTAGTCGTTACCGGAGACAAAGTTTGACTTTGGTCAACATTTGGAGTTCGAAAGATCGGATTAAAATTCTGAAAATTTCAATAGTTCTAGATGGTCAAACTAACACTAGAAATGATTTCACTGCAATTTTTAGAGCTTATGAAAATATTTTGAATTTTTGAGTCCGAAACTAAATTAAACGAGCTTTCTCAGGTTTTGGGTCAAAAAGGCCTAAATTGCAAATTCTAATATTTCCATTGAATCCAGAACATTGAGTTTGGGCTAGGAGGACCTTTTGTTCAATCCCCAGGAATTTCGAGTGTGTTTTAACCCCCTTGGTAGTTTTCGATATTCGAAAATGGGACCAACATTAGAATAAAATGACCTCTTATGAGAATTTTGACCACACCATTGGGTCTCGACATGCAATTTCCGATCAGATTTCATATATGGAATATATTTTGTCAACTTTAGATGAGGTCGGAGCATAGAATTTAAGTTCGAGAGTTTGCTGAAAATGCTGAAACGAGCAGGTGACATGGCCCAATAAGATTCTGCCAAATGGTAAAACTATTCACAGATCTGCATATTATTGCAGAACATTTGATTTTTTCCCCAACTTCAAACCTAATTTTCTCTCTCAATTTTGATCAGATTTAAGTGATTCAAAAGGCTAAGTTGTATAATTTTCCTAGAAGAACAACATGGGAGCTTTAGAAATTGATTTTGGTGCGTCATTTGAGGTAAAATTCGTGATCTTGCTGCTGCATTTTTATGAGGAGAACAACATGGCAGCTTCAAAAATTGATTTTGGTATGTCATTTGAGGTAAAATTCGTGATCTTGCTACTGCATTTTTAATATATTTCAAAAACTTTAGCATGCGATTTCTTCCTCATATTAGCTCCATTTTTGAAATGGTTTTCGCCGTTGAATTTCTTATCACTTGGGGAACATTTTCGTATATAAATTTCTAGATTCTGACTGTATTTTTGGTGATAAAATTTTTGGACCATTTTACCCTTTTCACCCAGATTAATTGATTTTAGTGTCGTTAGATTTGTTATATAATTATGATGCTATATTTGAATAGATTTTGGTGAATTGGAGTGTCATAGAAAGGGATAAAGCTTCGAAATTGACATGATTCGAGACTTAATATAAGGCAAGTGGATTTCTAACCTTTTGTTAAATATGTTGAACCTTTTATTCTCCAATGTGTATACAATTGAGTGGCATCTTACACATTTTATTTCCATGAACATGATTATTGTGCATTTACTATGTATTTGTTGGATGATCCAAGAAAAGAAAAGAAAAGCCGAAGAGAAATGGTTCTTGCTAGATATGAAATGAAAATTTTGTTTTGAGATATATTGTTGAGTTTGTATCAAGACTATGGTATTATGAGTTGTATTAAAATTTGTCATCTCCTCATTATTGTGTGAACATGTCCATTTGCATTGACTTTGTGACAAGTGTTATATGAACTAAAAAAGAAGAAGAATTAAAGAAGATATACTATTTCGAGGAACGTGTCGCACGCCGCGACGGATATTATATTTTGAGGGTCGTGTTGCACGCCGTGATGGATACTATGATTCGAGGATCGTATCGCACGCCGCGATAGATACATGGTCTATGTGTAGGCCCCATGGGTTCTGACTGAGGCATGTTTATGATCAGTAGATGTGTATTGTAGGACAAACATGCATCACTATTATTTGATATTGCAGAGCATCATTTACATCTCACGGCATTCATTTCATCCCATAATGCTCTGGCTTTTTATGATTATATGGAGTACTGTTGAGATTGGTTATTCATTATATCATTTGCCTTGTTTATGTCTTTACATGATTAGTTTTGGGTATTGATTTACTGACACTTGATGAGTTAGTGAGAACTTGACAAATTGTAGAATTTTTCCCTATGACTTGGAAGTGGGATAATGAGAATTATGCTATTATAGGCTTGATCATAGAATTTTTGAATGGTGTAATTGTGAAGGTTATGGATTATTGTATTGCAAAATAATCGTGAGATTGTGACCCTTAGAGGTCTGATGCTAAGTGATGATTATATCTACATTCTAGTAAGCAGGATCGAGCTTCCGGATTATTCTTAAGGTAACTGCTTATGTCTTCAGTAGACCTTCAAGGAATCCATATTATGTTATGTTCTATATAAAAACTAGACATGTATTTTATTCGAGAATTCTATATTTAGAGGCTTGTACATGTGACACCAGTCTTTAGGATAATTGTAGTTTGGTATTCATCTTCCGCAATTTGCCTGAATTTCGGGTCGTGACAATTAAACTGGGTGAAAGAAAGATATGTAGCTGGATATGAGCTGACAAAGTAGTTACAAGTTAGTTTTTAATTGGTTGCAACTAACAAGACTAGAAAGAATCACTCGTCCATGTATAAATGGCCCTAAACATGTGACTTTGAAACAAAATGAAAACGCCTATTTATCGTGCAGTTATACTTCTCTCTATTGATCATTTGTTAGTTACTGTTGTATTTGTGAAATTTAATATGATATAAGAGCCAAGATCATAAAGGATTGATTTGCGTAGAAGATGATAAGAGTAGATGATCTGAAACTGAGAAGAAAGCTTCAAAAACCAAGCATCAATGGGGACAAATGAAGCTATGGCCCTAACTCACAATCTAATGGTGACAAATGAAGCTACAACCTTAAATCACAATCATTCACTATTTCTTCACGCATCAGATACATGTAACATTGTTCTCATTTCGATCAAATTAACCGGACCAGAAAATTATGCCCTGTATAGCAAATTGATGAAGTTAGCTCTTAGGGGAAAAGAAAATCTTGAATTCATCGTTGGATCATGCACAAAGACTGTCTACAGAGAAGCATTGGAAGAATAGTGGGAAAAATGTAGTGTGATAGTGGTATTTTGGTTTGCAAGCACTGTTACGAGTGAATTGCTATCAGGAATCATGTACGCCTTTAATGCGAAGAAAGTCTGGGCTGATTTTGAGAAAAGGTTTGATAGATAAGATCTTACCAGAACATACCATTTGTGATCTAAAACTGCAACTCTTCAATGGCAAGGTAATAGGGATTGGGAGAGAGAAATAAGGTCTATACATACTGAAAGAGTCAATAAAGTCCACATTTAATACAATGATTGCTGAGAATGAAAATATAAACGCAAGGTTATGACACTTTAGATGTAATATATTCAGTCACTAAAACACCTCTCAAATAAGATAGTGAAGCACAGCTATGAGATATGTTCTTTAGCAAAACAGTGTAGATTGAAGTTTCCTGTTAGTGATAATAAGACATCTACAATGTTTGAACTAATTCATGTTGATGTGTAGGGATCATATAGAAAGCCTAATCATGATAAAAAAAATTATTTTGTCACCATAGTGGATGACCACAATAGGCACACATAGATATGTTTGATTCATTCCAAAGGTGAAGTCATTGTAGTACTCAAAGATTTCATTGCTCTAATAAGAAATCAGTTTGCCTTGTCTGTGAAAACCTTACGATATGATAATGATTTAGAATTTTTCAACTCTTCAGTCATTGACTTGCTTGCATCTCATGGCATTGTTCATCAAAGTAGTTGTGTTTACATACCTCAACAACATAGGGTAATAGAAAAAAACAGACACATTCTAGAAGTAGCAAGGGTATTAAGATTTCAAAGCTCACTCTCTATTCATTTTTAGGGAGAGTGTGTTAGAGCAGCTGTGTATTTGATAAATAAGTTTCCTACTTATGTACATGAAGAAAAAACACCTTATGAGGTGTTTTATCATAGAACACTTAGACATGATCATCTAACAGTATTTGGATGCTTATTTTATGCAAAGACACTACCATAAAGGGATTAGTTTACACCCAAAGCTAGGAAGATAGTATTCTTAGGATATTCTAAGACTCAAAAGGGTTATAGATTATTTATTTAACTGAAAAGGTATTCTTTGTCAGTAAAGATGTCACTTTCAAAGAATACATTTTTGTTTACCAGGAAGAACATTCATTTGATGAACCTGACATGTTTAAACTAAACAAATTAGTACTTGATGCTTCTTTAATTGTGTATGAAGAACATGTGGTCCTAGGATAGCCAGTTGAATTGGACCATGATAATGAACTATATCATAAAGTAATTGAACAACCTATCAATTCAATATTGATACCAGCTCAAATATCATTACAACTTCTAATGTTGTCATTGAAGTTGATGATATCAACGATACAAACTTTGAAGAAAATCCAGATAGCTCACCATCCATAGCCCTAGAGAAACCACCAGCCATAATAACAAGTGTTCAACAAGAAAGTGAAACTAAACCCAGGCCCACTAGAAATACTAAACAACCTGCTTGGCTTGATGACTACATTACTACTTTAAAGTTATCCAAGCCATCTGCTAGCTGTTCCTACCTTATTGCAGATTACATTTATTACAGATTACATCAACTATTCTCACTTGTCCCCATCCTACCAAGCTTACTTAAGCAAACTCTCTTCCCAAGTAGAGCCCAAGATATTCAAACAAACATCTCAGGATGATAGATGGGTTACAACTATGATTAATGAAATAGGTGCCTTGGAAAGTAATAACAGCTGAGAAATAGTTGACTTATCACCAGGAAAAAAAGAAAGAGGTTCCAAATGGGTTTTTAAGATCAAACATAAGGCAAATGGGACTGTAGATAAATACAAAGGTTGGTTGCAAAGGTTATAACCAAAAAGAGTGGTTACACTATCATGAGACTTTCTCTCTTGCTGCAAATATAGTGAAGTTAGAACAATTATTAGCATCGCTGTCTCAAAAGATTATCCCTTACTTAATATATATGTTAGTAATGCTTTCTTACAAGGTGATTTATATGAAGAAGTTTACATGAATTTGCTACAGGGTTTTCACAGACATGGGGAGGCTAGAGTATACAAACTTTTGAAGTCATTATATGGTCTGAGACAAACTTCTTGGCAATGGACATCAAGTTGTCTACTGTACTACTGGATATAGGGTATATTTAGAGCTACGTGATCATTCCTTATTTACCAAACAATCAGGAACTGATATAGTAATAATCCTGGTGTGTATAGATGGTTTGCTAAACATATAAGTAGCTAACAACTGATTGATGATGTACAACAAACTTTGTAATAGTAAATTCAAAGTAAAAGACTTAGGACATCTTAGATATTTCCTAGGGATTGAGGTGTTGAGGTCAGAAAAAGGGGATTTTATTCAATAAGAGAAAATACACTCAACAGTTGATTTCCTCAGTAGGATTAAGTGGAGCTAAGCTAGCTTGTACTTATATGGAGATGAACCTAAAACTCACCACAGTAGAATATGACTCAATAGTTGGGAATATTGATGATCTTGTCCTAGATGATGTTCACATATACTAATAATTAATTGTTAAGTTGATTCATTTGACAATCACCAGGCTTGACATGTTGCAGTTCAAGTTCTCAGTCAATTTATGCAACAAATCAAAAAAACACATTAAAATGTAGCATTGAGAGTGATAAGATACTTGAAGAAAACACCTGGACAAGGGGTTTTACTGAAGAAAAGTTCACTCACTAATTTGATAGCATTTTGTGACTCTAACTGGGCAGCTTGTCCTAATACTAGAAGATTACTGATAGGGTAGGTAATTCAACTCGGTGAATCTCTAATTTCACAAAAATCAAAGAAGCAACAGAAAGTGTGTAGGAGCTCAATGGAGGCTAAATATAGAATTATGGTAGGAGCAGTGGTAGAGATAATTTGGTTGGTTGGATTGCTAAAAGATTTGATGATAAACATCATCACACCAGTCAAACTTTGTTGTGACAACAAAACAACTATGCAAATTTCCTCCAATCTAATTTTTCATGAGAGAACCAAACATATCGAGATAGATTGTCATTTCATGAGAGAAAAGATCAAGGATGATTTGATTAAGCAAGAGCATGTTGGAAGCAAGTCTCAATTTCCTGACTTACTTACAAAAGAATTGACTATGGTCCAACATCAATTTCTTCTATCCAAGCTAGAAATCATTGACATCTTTCACCCTAGCTTTGGGGGGAGTACTAAAACTGGGTGAAATAAGGATATATAGCTGGGTTTTGACAGTTGGATATGAGCAGACAAAGTAATTAAAAGTTAGTTTTTAATTGGTTGCAACTAACTGGACTAAGATGAATCACTCCGTCATGTATAAATGGTCGTAAACATATGACTTTGAAATAGATTGAAAACTTTTCTTTCTCGTGCAGTGATATTTCTCTCTAGTGATTAATAGTTAGTTACTACTGCATTTGTGAAATTTAACACTAATTTCTTTCATATTGGTTTCATGATCAAATTGAGTTTGATATTGGCCATTAGCTATTACCTATTGAGTTATTAATTTTATTACTCTTTTGAGGTTATTTCTTGATTAGTTGAGTCTTCCGCAATTAATTGGACTAGTGATCAGGCAGAGTGATTTGCTTGAGACCAAGAATGATTTTTGAGTGCCGACCATGTCTAGGATATCTTTTCGAAATGTGACAAACTTGGTATCAGAGCATAAAATTCAAGAGTATTAGGGTATCTACGAAGTCGTGTCCAGTACAATATTGCTTATAGGCCTAGGAGAGTTTTCATCATATCTTTTGAATCTTTTTTAGTCTTAGATTTAGTTTAGTTATGACTTATCAGGTTATGCATCAAAAAGACCCCGAATTTAATTTTTAATGGTTATATTGAGTTTGAAACATATGATTTGTGTATTTGAGATTTCGAATGAATCCCAAGGATTCTATCGAAGGTTTAGATTTTTTTTTGAAAATCTGATATCTTGTGCATTGACCCTTTGCTTTGTGATTGTAGATAGGAGTCCCACGTTTATGATGGTCTTCTCTTGAGCTTCACAATCATGACCTCTGTCTTGCATTTACGATAATGTCCCTGTTAGTAAGTGATGAGTCCATATTGTAGACTCATTTAGAGCGTAAAAAGTGAAGAAATATTATCCTCAATGTGCTAATGTGTCTCTTATACTCATTAACCTTTGTGTTTTATGTCAGAAATGAAGATAAATGTGCGTGGAAGGGCAATACTCAACAACACAAGGCAAAGGAGCAAAAATACCTAAAAAGGTGGTCAAAAGCAATGTCATTGATTCAGTCGGTGGATCGTCCAGATGTAAATTAGACCACCTAAAGTTGTAGTCTTCAACCCTTCATGAGTTGAGCAAAAAGGCGATGCTGTGCTGGTTCGGTAGATCGCCAAACATGATCGACAATGAAAAATGGCATCGCTGAAAGTTGCAGACAATGAAACTTCCAATTAGTGCATTAAAAGGTAGTCAAGTGCACATTCGATGTACTCCTGAAGTGCTCGACGATGGCTAACCTTGACTGCCAAATAGTACAAACGTCGTTACGCCAGGAAAATATATACGAGTATAAATAGAAATTATGCATCATCTTACACATATTCTAATTTTTTGGACTACTATATTGATAGATAATAGAGAGTATAGAGAACCTTCTTATGGAGACTAAGTATAAGGGTTTTGATCTTCAAGCTTTGGAGGAGAATTTTAAGGATTAGGAAAGAAATTCCAACTTATCTCTTTGTAATTTCTCTTACCACATCTATGGCTAAAGATATTGGTACTAATTTCTTGTTTTTAATCATGTGTAACTAAAACCCCAATTATTAGGGGTGTGTTATGAACATGGGTGCTTTATTTATGTTATATGTCTAATTTAATTTGAATATTTTGTTGTTAATTTGGGTGAGTTCATGCTTATTGCCAAGAATAACTTATAATCTTGAGGTTGCAAACTCTGAGTTATTTTTAGATCTTCAGTTATTGCATTAATTTGAATGATTGCAGTAGGCAATGGGTGTGATAGCTTGAAATCTTTTGGGGTTTCGACTGAATGCCGTAAAAGTAGGTTCAATGGCTAAAGTAGTAGAAGGTACGTTCAATGGCTAAAGTAGTAGAAGGTTTGCTGATAATTGCTTAGGCCAAACATGTTCTATAGTGATTTTCATGTGAAGCTATAACTAGTTCATATAAAACACTGCTATTGTCTGACCTGAAGTAGTGGTTATAAGCAATTTTAGCTTACTCATGTAAAATTAGCTCATTTATTTAAGTGTTTAGACTCATATATTTAGATCCCGCCCCATGTTGGCACATCCCTGACAATCTCTCTCAATTGGTTGTTGAAATCAAATTCTATAATTGTTCGTAGGTGAATGCTACTTTTAATTTACTCGCAACCCCCCTCCATTTTAATACTACAATTGCCTAGTTCAACTTAATACATCATTACTCGAACGCCGGTTCCTTGTGGTTCCACCCCAACTCAATAGTTGAATAAAATACGTTGATAATGATCGTTTACATTCTCCAAAAGTGAGGGTGTGCTTGAACGTCATAAAAAATAGCGTCGTTGCTGGGGAATAATGCGTGTTCTTGTTAGAATTATTTGTTTGTACTTAGCTTTTATAATTAGAACTTTCTTATTGTTTTTTTTGTTGGTTTTGTTAGTTGAGCCATGGATGACGTCGGAAGTATGAATGATGATAAAGTGGGGGATCTCAATGATCTCCTGACATTGATTAGGATCAAATGGGTAGTACAGGAGCGATCAGGTTACTCTCTTTAGTGGGGAACACTGCGTTTCATGTCACGAGTAAAATGCTTCAGCTGATCCAGTTGAAGGGACTGTTTAGAGATCTAGCTCATAAAAAACCTGCATGAGCATCTCCGCAACTTCGTGAATGTTTACTCACTATTTAGCTTCAGGGGTGTGACACAAAAGGCTATCTGATTGAGACTATTTCCATTTTCCCTATCCAAAGA
Organism: Solanum virginianum; assembly: GCA_000787875.1. Taxonomy (NCBI): domain Eukaryota; kingdom Viridiplantae; phylum Streptophyta; class Magnoliopsida; order Solanales; family Solanaceae; genus Solanum; species Solanum virginianum. The sequence continues at coordinate 62,911 of DF359792.1, forward strand.
GGCCATGAGATAGCTAGTGTAATTGCCATGTGACTCAATCACATCTTGGGAGGAATTGCTAGGTGCAGTTCTAGAAAGATTCTTTTCTCTCTTGAAGATGGTAAAACTCCAGAGAAGTATTGAGAATTTTAAGAGGATTAAGGAGAACTGTTGCATGAAACATGGTTAAGGTTTCAAAAACTCTTACTCTAATGTCCAAATCATGGAGTTCCAGACTATCATCTTTTGTAATACTTCAATATGAGTTTGGATGGTGTTATCAAAGGTATAGTCGATTAGTTGGTAAGGGGAGGCATAATGAAACAAACCTTTGTTGTTGCCTCTGAGTTGTTAGGTGATATGACCAAGATAAATAGAGCTTGGTATACCCAAGATAGCCTTGTTTCCTTTACTCAAAGGGGACCATCTAATGAATAGTTGGCCAAAGATCAAGAGAGAGATGAAAATATAGCCAAAATGTCAACTCAATTAGATCTCTTGGTAAAACATGTAATGGGTGGTGGTTAGAAAAGTGTGAATGTTGTTGGTGCTTATGGTGATATGTTGTTTGATAGTGTGTCTTATGATAGTGGTTATAGTGAGGAGGTGCACTATATTGGAAATCAAGTCATGGGTGTTAGAACCCATACTTTGGTACGTTGGGCTGATTACGAAATTCGAAATTTACAATTCAACTTAGAAAAAATTTGGAACCAAGATAATATTATAATATTCAAGGTTTTACTTGGACAAGAATATTTTTATTGTTGTCTTGACAAGGAATATTAATTCTAGAATTTGGAACTTGTTAAATTGTGATTGATCCAAGTTATTAATTTCTTTTAGTGGCCAAGACCAAGTGTTATCTATATATATATATATATATATATATATATATATATATATATATATATATATATATATACATGCTACAAGTTAGTGGCCAAGCCCAAGTTTTATCTATATATATCCATATATACATGCTACAAGGGGTCTAGAACATTTCCCACAAAAGAAAACACTTGAAAAAAAAATGGATCCTGCTGTGAACAGTAGCAACCCGCGGGTTGCTACAGTAAATCACAAAAATTGTGAAATTTTGTTCTTCTTCCAAATTCAAGCCTTCAAGCCTAGTATATTGGATCCCCCAAGCATCGTGGAACCATTAGTTCGGCAAGAAAACGCGTAGAAATCTGAATTCAAAGTTTTGAAGGTTTGAAGGGTTAAAAAAAGGTAAGTTGAAATTCTCTTCTTTTGAGTTGAATTGAAGTTTGTAAATGACTTAGAGATTGTTAATTGAGTATAATAACCAAGAAAATTAGATTGAATCATCAAGTTTCAAACTTGGGAGCTATAGAATTTGAAAATGAAATTTTGGAGGGTAAAGAGCTCCTATTGTTAGAAATTCATATATGTACGTTTACTTAACCTGAAAATGATCCATGGAAGATAAAAATAACATTGGAAATGGTTGGTATGAATTTGGTATTGATTGGGCATCAATTTCGACCACATGAGTGAAAATTGGAAAGTTTTGACGCTAGGGATGAATATTGAGCGCTAGGGCGTTGTAGTGCGTTTTTTGGGACTTGTAGAAGTTTTTGAGGATGTTATATATGTGTAGCACATATAGGCTGTCCAGATTTGCTAGTCTTGGTGGTAATGTCAAATTGTGATTTTCTAGCGCTTTGTGATTTCATTTGACGCCAGGATGTTATAATTAAACTTTTGAAGTTTGAAGAGGTGTTTGAGTATGTTGAATATGTATGTAGTAGTAGCCCTATTTTTCAGTTTTGACATGAAGTAAGTAATGCTAGAAAATTATTGGAAATTTGAAATATAATGTAGTAGTAACCCTGTTTTTCAGTTTTGACATGAAGTAAGTTATGCTAGCAAGTTATTGGAAATTTGAAGATGAAATGGCCTCTATTGTAACTTGGAATTGTTGCTAGTGTTGTGTTATTGTTGTTGCTGTTGTTGTTGATTGTAAAGGGGTCAATTGGAACCCCCGGGATGGCTTAGTTACAGGGGAGATGCTGGCGAAATTTCTATAGAAATTTTGAAGGAGTTTAGTACTTAAAGTTACAAAGAAGTTTAGTAGATTTCTAATGTATAGTATTATGATATGCTATCTGATTGAGACTATT
>DF359791.1:7177-29208 GCA_000787875.1 Solanum virginianum
AAAAAAAAAACGTAAGTGTTCTTGATAGAAAATTGGATGTCATTGATGGACCATTTTAAATAATTCACTGAGCATCGATTATTTGAATACAATTATAATGAGATAGCTTACGCTGAAATTGTATTCGTTATTTGGTTTGTTGTATTTAAAATAATATATTATTGGATAAATTTTAAGAATAAATTATTTGTTTAGAAAAAAAATACCCTTCCACACTATATAAATAAAAATTACATTTATATAGTGTGTAATTTTTTAATAGAGAAATGTGGAGAATTAGCATAAAAATAAGGAGTAGTGAAAATTGTAAATATTATTATACATGGTATTAAAATAATGTGAATATACATGAATGTAAAAAGAGAAGTATAAAAAGGACTTAAAAGAATATATTTGGAGAAATAACAACTTGAGCCAACATAGAAATAGTGACCTTAAATTCATCATTGGTAACTTGGTTGGCTTGAAGGCCCTGAGGAACTTGAGGAACCAGCGGAACTTGGCCCTCATTAGCATTAACTCCCCTAGGTAATGGAGCACGTCGTGGAGACATTTTTTAAAAATATCAAAGGACAAACATTAGGGAATGAGAGTCTTGAAGGCACGATATAGATCACAAAAGAAGCAAAGATTTCCTCAACGTCTCGTACTTTCTCGCTTATCCTTCACTTTAGGCACGATATAGATCACAAAAGAAGCAAAGATTTCCTCAACGTCTCGTACTTTCTCGCTCATGGATGTGGCGTGTTTCACACCTATGAACAAGACTGTACTAGATGCAGTATGTTGAACTCTCCAGGATGCTTTCAAATCTTGTGCTTTGATACCAAGTGTAATGACCTGTTAGGTTATTTTGAGAATTAGTGCTCTTGATTTCCTACAAGATTTATCTTGAAATATTTTAAATTGATATTTTGGACCATTCAATAACTATGGTTATTTAGTTTATGGATAAATCTAGATAATTAATATAAGTGGTGGATTAAATGTTAATTTAGTTAAATATCTTATACCACTTAGTCTATATATTAAAATTAGTTAGTAGGATTTTAATTCTTTTATTTTAACCTAATTATTGTAAAACAACGAAGAGAAGGGAGAAGAGGACGACGACATTCAAGTAAACTTTCAATGTAGAAGCTTTGTACTTTTGTAAAAGTGTAAGTAGTGATATATGTTATTGTTAAGATTTATATTGGTTGATTAGTGGTAATGTTTTGGAATATAATGTGTTAGTAAGGTAGGAATATAATGTGAATAGTGTGTAGAAGAATTCTCTAATTCTCTTAGCATATGTTTGTTTAATAGGGAAAGTTGCAGTGGGTCTGTACAAACATATATATAACAATGGCTAGTGGAATAAGTTAATAAATTGATATAATGTTAGCTGATCCTAGTTACAGCCACTATAATAATGAATATTGAAGAACGATCCTGCGGTTAAGAATTACTCGAACTGGTACAGTTTAGTTTTGAATTATTAGTGTTAGTTTTTATGGTTGAGATTTTTTTTCGTACATGCCAGCTTATAATTCACATTCTAATATACTAACATATGATTATATGAATACCATTAGAGTTATGTTATTTGGAGGAATTAAGACTTTATCCAAGGCTTGAGATGTGGAAACTTGATTGTGAAATTGAGTGAGCTTTTAGTCTAGGTTAGATCATATAGTAATACGGGTGTTGTTCGTTTGAAAATTTAATCGTAAATTCTTATTTGACTAGATCATAGTGCTAAGAATTCCATTCGAAAGGGAAAGACTCCAGTGTTTGACTGATCGTGATTCGTCTAAGGCAAGTGACTTTCAAAACCTTGTAATTCTCGTAGAATTCTCAACTTTTCCTTTCTTCTATGTGTGATGCATGACATATTTGTGATATTAGAAAAATAGGGTGAATAAGTGTAAATGTAAGTTGGTGTGATGTTGTAATACTTGAATTGAAAATGTGATTGAGTGATGACAATTCTATTTTGAAATATATTGTTAATGTTGTATCAAAACTATGGTATTTTGAGTTATATTAAAATGTGTCATCTCCTCATTATTGTGTGAACATGTCCATTTGCATCGGCCTTGTGACAAGTATTATGTGAACATGAAAAAGAAGAAGAATTAAAGAAGATGTATTATTTTGAGGGTCCTATCGTACGCCGCGACAGATACTATATTTTGAGGGACGTGTCGCAAGTCGCAAGTCGCAACGGATACTATATTTCGAGGGTCGTGTCGCACGTCGTGATGAATACTATGATTCGAGGGTCGTGTCGCACACCGCGACAAATGGATGGACTAAGAGTCTCCAATGGGTCTCGAACTGTGAGACAACGGGTGTAGGTTCTGACCCCTTGCTTCTACACTTGTGTAGGTTCTGACACCCGGACAGTGAGTAGTATTTTCCTTAATTATTCGAGGCTTCCCTAGGGATTTAGAGAGGTAGTTGTTGTCATCTGGCTGACTCTCTTGTTCCTTTTTCTGTAGTGCTTTGTTCTATTCGAGGAGAAAGACACTTTAGACTTGTGTTTCCTTGATTTTCTGTATTGCTAGGGGCTTGTGCACATGACAACCAAGTTTTGGAGATTTTTAATTAAGTTGACTTATTATCTGCAATTAAACTTTCATTTTTATTATCATTTTGTCTTCTTAACGTTATAGTTGGATTGTAGGCTGACTTATCTTGATGGGATAATACGAGTGCCATCACGCCCATTTTTGGGTCGTGACACCAAGTTTGTTACGACCCGACCCTAGGGCCTAGCTATGACATAGGGAATGCTAAGCAAGAATTATGTGTTAGTGCATAGAATGTACTAAGTATGTAGGTATGCATCAAGCAACATCATAACATAATATCAATATGCATATTCATAATCAATAGAATAAGAACACGATATGAATGATTATTACATGGAACCCGATGTTCCCTCTGCACCGAGTGAAAAGAGAGGTCTACTTTTCTAAGATAGGCTCAACCCTATATCTATAAGCTCTATCCTAGTACGGTGAGAATCACAATCCATCCTGTTTTTCATGGAATGAATTCCAGTAACATAATTTTTTTTTAACTTTCTTGACTTCAACCACGAGACCTTTCTACGACTCATTGTCAAATCCACGAGCCGTACATTGGCTCGTAAAATAAGTCATTCTCCAAAATTTCACAATTTTTTCATTTTGCAGGCTTTTCAACATGCAAGGTGTTACACACATAGACCATGGTGGGCAAATAATTTTTGACAACCACTTATAAATTAAGTAGAAAAAGAAAATGATGTTTTTAGATATATTATATATTAAAAATTAAAAATAAATTTTTTTAATTCTTTTGGGGGGTGGGGGTGGGGGTAGGAGTAATTGGGTGAGTCAGAATAGAAATAGGTGAAAAAATAAAAAAAAATTCAAAATGTAAAAAAAAATTCAAAACTAAATTTTTAATCTTATTTGATTTAAAAAAATTTGGGGAGGGGATCGTAACATGAATGGGATAAAAAATAATAATCTAAAATTGGATAAGAGTTTTGGAAAATATTTTCCTACGTGCAGACAACTCTGGACCCTTCACTAAAATGGTCATAACTTTCTACTTCAAACTTCGATTAAAGCAAAATCAGATGTGTTGAAAAGCTAATTCAAATATCTTCGATTTGATATATTATGAGTCACCTAACTCATTATACTTTAGGAGATATAATCATTTGAAGTTGACTCTTCTATAGACTCATACGAAAACTTAGTTACTAGATATGCTTTGGACTTGGCTTAATGTAAAAGATCCCTTATGACTCTAAATCACACCTAATATATTTTAAATACTTAGGAATTGATCCTAGCACGTATATACAACTTACAAGTCATTTGTTCACCTAAATTTTATAAAATCTTACATTAGAACTACGACCTCATATCATCTCCAATTCTATTCCTATACTAAGAAATTGACTTTAACATCTATGCTCAATTAAAAATTCTCAATTAAAATTCTATATCATATGAAGGATGACTCGGTTTTAGCTTAAAAAATTGGGGTGTTGCAGAAGGGTATAAGTGAGTCAAAAAGGTGGATGGAAGAGTATTTTTAGAACAAAAGATAGATGAAGAGTATTTATAGACCTTTTCCTATAATTGGAGGGAATTTTTGATCCCCTTTCCCTTTGTACTATAAGAAAATTTATAATTACCTAACTTGATAATATGCACAATATAGTATTAAGGACTCTAATTTTTTTTTTAGCCGGACGAGAGAGAAGGGAGAGGACATAATGCTTGTTTGAACCTCTTTTTATTTTAAGTAAATTTTATGAGATGGTTTCGCTTGATATTTTGTATTTTCTTTTATGCAGTAGATGAATATATATTACTTTCAATCACTCACACCACCTGCTTGGACAAGACTACAGCCAAAAAGGTCAATTATTAAAATAAAAAATAGGTCCCATCCATATTTAGAAAGCAATAGTCTAATTCAAATAACTCCCATCTAAACAAAAAAAAACAGAAAAAAATAAAATAAAGACATTACTGACAAAAGTAAAAATGAACTTGTCCCCAGTGAAAACCCTAATTTTTTTTCACGTGGAGGTCAATTTTTTGCTTACAAAATAGTATACAAATAGGAAAATCTCATAAATGCTTTTATTTGAGACAAAAAAGTGTATGATATTATTATAATTTTAATGCATTTGAAGTTGTTAATTACTATAATTTATAATAATTTTTACATTATTTATAAATTGTGATTTATGCTATTTTTATATAATTCTTATAAAATTATAAGGTGAGGGGGATTAAAAAAAAAAAGAATATGAGTTGAGGGGAAGTTTACCTTTTGAAATTTCAAGGGTCATTTGGTAGAGTGTATAACAATAATACTAAATAATATTTATTTATATATGAAATTTTAATTTGATACAGAACCTTTAAGAAATTATACATAAGAAGACTTTTAAATTATATATTTTTAAAATTAAAATATGTAGAATATATCAAAATGTAATTTAATTTTTATTCTAAAATACATTATGTGAAAAATTAAAATTAAATAATTATGAAAGAAAATATTTTTATAAAATAAACTAAAAGAAAAGTTGGAAGAGGACTTATTGTGGGGGAAAAGGCATGTGATAAGAAAGTGTGATATGACATGTAACTAAAATGACTTTAAAAATTAGGGTTGTTTCTTCTATTGGTTTAATTCGCCATTAGGGAAAATCAGATCGTCGGTTCAATTCTTTTTATTTCAAATTTTATAAATTGATAATGAACATAGAACACACATATTAATACCAAAATATGAAGTTACTCTTCTATATTAGTATAAATATATATAAATATAAATAAATACTATATGCAAAGTTTGTGTCAATATGAACTCTCTCTCTCTCTCTCTATATATATATATATATATATATATATATATATATATATATATATTTTTTTTTCAATGTATGTGATTGAAATGAAACTTGGAGTCAATTAAATTTCGTATATGTTTTTCAAATATTTTAAATTGTTAGTCAGAGTAATGATTATAGCAATTTTTATGATTTTTACCAAAAATGTTTTGGCAAAATTCTAATTTCAATTTTTCACGTAGCATGTTTAAGGCCACAAAATTAAAAGACATTTTGGTACAGTTAATTTAACCTTAATTTAGGATCAAAAGATTGAAAAATGTTCTTTACAAACAACAACAACATACCAAGTGAAATTCCACAAGTGGGATATGGGGAGGGTAGAATGTACGCAGACCTTACCACTACCTAAGTAGAGAGGCTATTTTCTTAAATTTCGTGTCAAATTAAATCAGATCATTCATTTTAAAACAAAGAAAGTAATTTTACATAATTTTTCATAATATATGTTACTTCATTTGATCCAATTTATGTTACAGATGAAATTTCAAGAGTCAACTAAATATTTTATATTAAATATTTAAATTATTAGTTGTTATAATTTATAATACTTTTAATGTAATTTTTAGATTCTCTTTATCCTAATTTGTTAGTATAGATAAAATTTTGGGAGCCAATTAACATTTTTATATATTTTTTTGAAATATTTAATTTATTAATTATTATGATATATAATATTTTAGGTAATTTGTAATTTTTGGCATTATCATGATTTGAAGTAGGAAAGGTTATTGGAAATCATTAGTTGTTAAGAATAGTTGTTACAGTTAGTTAGAACATTGATTAGCCTTTTCAATTAATTAGGTAGTTAGTTAATTCTTAAGTATAAGTGGTTATCACATGAGTGCAAGTGCATGGTAATGTGGTGAACATTTTCTTGTACATACATATACTCTTGTATACACAGTGAAGAAGCAATACAACATTTTTCTTCTTCTTCTCCAAGTCAGTTCCCTTCTCTCCCTATCAGTTCATTAGTTAATTCCTTTCATTAATTTCTTCTTCTGGTATCAGAGCCACGAATCGAGGTTTGATTCACTCGATTCATCCCTCATTCTCGCTGAAAACAATGGCAGATTTTGGACCAAATGCCACTGTTAAATCCATAAATTCAGCCGAGACTCTTGATCAGATTGAGAGGAGAAGGAATCATCCTCTTTACCTACACAATTCAGACACTCCTAGTTGTATCCTCACCACGGTTCAGCTCACAGGAACAGAGAACTACTCATTGTGGAGTAGATCTATGTTAATCAACCTTAGAGCTAAGAGTAAGCTAGGGTTTGTGCTTGCAACTTGCAGGAGAACTGATTAAAGGTGAAATGGAAGAGTAGTGGGAGAAATGCAATGCATTTGTGCTTGCATGGATCATGAATACCGTGTTAAAAGAACTCCTTAGCAGCATAGTCGATGCGACAAATGCAGCAATGGTGTGGGCTGATCTGAAGGAGAGATTTGACAAGGTCGATAGATCTAGAGGATATCAATTACACAGGGAGATTTGCACACACAGCCAAGGTAACTTGTCGGTTTCTGCCTACTTCTCAAAATTGAGACTACTTTGGGATGAGTTTGATGCATTGGTTCCCCACCTACATGTTATTGTGATAAATCTAGTTTAACAGGCATATCAAAAGAGTAAGAACTGATAATGAGATTGAATGCCTTTAACAGTGAAGGTTATAGTCTAATGAAATATATGCACATTATTCAGCAAAATACTTCTCCATACACTCCACAACAAAATGGAGTGGTTGAAAGAAAACATAGGCATATACTTGAAGTAGACAGGGCAATCAGATTTCAGGAAAACATCACTAGTAGATTTTGGGGAGAATGTATATTATCAGCTGCATACTTGATAAACAGGCTCCCTACACCAGTGTTAAAAGGAAAATCTCCATATGAACAATTTCATGGACACAAAACAAATATTGATCATTTGAAAACCATAGGTTATTTGTGCTATGCAACCAAGGTAATCAAGCAAGACAAGTTCTCTCCTAGAGCTGAAACCTGTGTATTGATGGGATATCCATCAACTCAAAAAGGATACTTGCTCTATAGCTTATCTCAGAAGAAGCTTGTTATCAGTAGGGATATTGTGTTCAAGGAAAACATCTTTCCATTCAAACAGGTACTCAACAAACACAAGCCATTATTTCCTGCTGAACATATTAAAATACCAAATGATTTTTCTACATATGATGAAAATAGAAATCTACCTGTCCCTGTGCCTATCTGTGCAAGTGATACTGATGTTGCACCCATGGAAGATGATCCCATGATCATAAATAATGATACACCAGAACCAGAAACTAATCCCAATGAAAGACCTGATGAAGGACCTGTTACAACTGAAGTGCTGCCTATGAGGAATGAGGAAGTTTCAGTCAGTAAATCTACTAGAACTCCTCATCCTCTTATTTGGATGAGAGACTATGTGACTCAGACTTCCACCTCTCATTGCCACTCTCAAAGCAACTATGTGTCATATGATAATGTATCCTCCAAATATAAAGCCTACCTATCTTTGTTCTCCACTGATACTGAGCCAAGGATTTTTGAGAAAACAATCAAAGACAAGAGATAGATATATGCTATGAAACAAGATGTGCAGGCCTTAGAAGAAAATAACACCTGGAAGATAGTTGAACTACCTGAAGGGAAGAATATTGTTGGTTGTAAATGGGTTTTTAAGATTAAATATAAAGCTGATGGTCAGATTGATAGGTTTAAGGCCAGAATAGTGGCCAAGGGATACAACCAAACTGAAGGGATTGACTACCAAGAGACATTTTCTCCAGTAGTGAAGATGACAACAGTTATAGGTTTAAGGCCAGACTAGTGGCCAAGGGATACAGCCAAACTGAAGGGATTGACTACCAAGAGACCTTTTCTCCAGTAGTAAAAATGATAATAGTTAGATCCATTATAGCATTAGCTGCTACTCAGAATTGGAACATATTTCAGATGGATGTCTTCAATGCATTTCTGCAAGGTGATTTACTTGAAGTAGATCAATTATAGCACTAGCTGCTACTCAACATTGGAATATCTTTCAAATGGATGTCTTCAATGCATTTCTATAAGGGGACCTACTTGAAGAAGTGTACATGGAGCTGCCCAAGGGATTTTATAGTGGTGAGAAGAGTAAGAACCTTGTATGTAAGTTGATAAAATCTTTGTATTGACTTAAGCAGGCTTCAAGACAGTGGAATACCAAGTTGACTGAAGCATTGCTGAGTTCAGGATATTCACAAAGTCATCTAGACTATTCTTTGTTTACAAAGAAGAGGGGTGATGGACTAGTGATAGTCCTGGTATATGTTGATGATTTACTGATTACAGGGAATGATGCAATATTGATAGAAGAAACTAGACACACCTTACACAGCCAATTCAAGATCAAGGACTTGGGTGAACTGAAGTACTTCTTGGGGATTGAATTTATGAGGTCCAAGGAAGGCATTGTGATGAATCAAAGAAAATATGCACTTGAATTTATAGTTGAAGCAGGTTTAGGGAATGCTAAGCCTAACATGACACCTTTTGAATGTAATTAGAAGCTGACCAACATGGAATTTGATCCAGACACACCATATGAGGACATTCCAATGTACCAAAGATTGGATGGGAAGCTGTTATATCTCACTATCACAAGGTCAGGCATAGCCTTTACAGTCCAGTCACTAAGTCAGTTTATGCAGAAGCCTAAGGTATCACATTGGCAAGCTGCATTAAGGATGATCAGATAAGTCAAGCTAGAGCCTGGCAAGAGGCTGCTTATGAGCTCTACTCAAAGATTTCAACTACATGGATAATGTGATGCTGATTGGGCTGCATGCCCAAGCATAAGAAGATCATTCACTGGTTTTGTCCTAAAATTTGGAGACTCACTTGTTTCCTGGAAATAAAAAAAATAGCACACAGTGTCTAGGAGTTTTGTAGAAGCAGAGTACATAAGTTTGGCTGCACTCACAGCTGAAGTGGTATGGGTTACCAATCTCTTCAAGAAGTTAGGTGTGCATCTGATAGAGCCAGCATTCATCCATTGTGATAGCAAAACAGCTTTACAAATTGTTGTTAATCCGGTGTTTCATGTGAGAACTAAACACATAGAGATAGATTGTCACTTCATCCGAGAGAAGATCCAGAAGGGGCTTATCAAGACCATCTATGTTAACACTAAAGATCAGCAAACAGACTTGCTCACCAAAGCTCTTGGGAGGACACAACATGAATTCTTAATAAGCAAGCTTGGATTATTGAATCTCTTCAATACATTCAACTTGAGGGGGAGTATTGAAAATCATTAGTTGTTAAGAATAGTTGTTAGAGTTAGTTAGAACATTGATTAGCCTTTTCAATTAATTAGTTAGTTAGTTAATTCTTAAGTATAGGTGGTTATCACATGAGTACAAGTGCATGGTAATATGGTGGACATTTTCTTGTACATACATATACTCTTGTATACACAGTGAAGAAGCAATACAACATTTTTCTTCTTCTTCTCCAAGTCAGTTCCCTTCTCTCCCTATCAGTTCATCAGTTAATTCCTTCCATTAATTTCTTCTTCAAAGGTCTTATGATATTCTTGGAAAGCATTTTAAGATTTGTAAGAGCCTTTGATTCTATTATCATCTCCAAATCATGACTTTAATATATAGCCTTCATGCCTCAATATTGGATCCATTTAGTGAATTTATTCTTCTTATTTTCAAAATTAAACGTGGCAAAAAAATTTAAAAAAATCACAAAGGACCCCACCCATATTTCCAACAGAAGGCAGACTCAATTAAAGTGGATCCAAAAGTAAAACCAACTGGTCCCCAAATAGAAAAGAGACCCTAGCTAGAAAACCCTAGATTTTCACGTGTAGTTAAATTATTATTATTTATTGACAATAAATTTAGTGGACAAAATTTCTTTAGTCAAAAAATATCTCAAGTACATAAGGTTTGGAACTAACGAGCCTATGGGAATGATGAAAAATAATTAAATGATAATTAATAAAAATAATAGAGTAAAATTAAGTGAATATTTTAATAGCCATTACAAAATTAAGTAAACACATTATTGTAATTTTATAGTTAAAGTAGATGAAGAAATAATTAAATAATAATTATAGAAATGATATAGTAAAATTAAGTAGACATTTTAATTTAGTAGCCATCGTAAAATTAAGCAGACATATTATTGTAATTTCATAGTTGAAGTAGATGAAGAAATATATAATTAAATAATTATTAATACAAATAACATAGTAAAATTAAGTAGACACTTTAATAACCACCGTAAAATTAGACAACCACTTTAATAATTTTTTTTCTAAATATTTTTCTCATTTTATGTTAAATATATACATATATTTTTAAAAAAATATTTTTTCTACTTACATAACCAATATAATAGAAACAAAATTTTATTTTAAAAAAATTGCTACTAGTAAAAATTACTTATAGACACGTGTGTATACATGTATGTATGTATCTATATATGTATGTATTTTTTAGGTGCATGGAGTAAGCTTATTTTTGTGTGTGTGGTGGTGGAGGGAGGGTCGTGTCAAAAATAATATCATATCCAACCACTGTCGATAGCGACTCATCAATTTAAGCACAGATGATCAAATATTATGTCTGCCAGTGCACATAATTGGCTGTCGTAATAATTTATTTTCTCTGAACCAATTTATTTGTTATACTTTTTCTTTGTATATCCAGTAAAAAAATAAATATATTGTGATTATCATATTTTTATTTATTATAACTTCATATTTAAAGTGTTGATTTTTAAATTTGAAATGGGGAGTGGATACACTACAAATAAAGGTAAGATAATTGGAATAATCGAAGTATTGACAATATTAATATAATGAAAGTCGAAATTCAAGAATAAGAAACTAGAAGAATAGGTCTAATACTATTGATAAGAATAAAGATCAAAGTAAAACTATTAAATTTATCTCGGTGGAGAACCAAGAGAACGCTCATTATCATTTATCCTAATTCATGACCTCAAAATCGAAGAATAAGAAATTATAAAAATAGGTTTAATACTACTAATAAGAACGAAGATCAAATTGTGACCACCAAATCTATCCTGTAGAGAAACGAGAGAAAGCTCAACTACCATCTTTTCTAATTTTTTATCTCCAAAAATGTCCTTATTGTTATTTAATGAGTCAAAAATGCTCCTTTTAAAAATAAATTTATTATTTATTTTATTTTCGAACACATTATTTTTCTAATAATAAGTTTTAGCAAATATTTATCCTAAATGTCCTATATCTTCCAAATTATGGATGTGAAGCTCTTCACACCAATAATAAGGACTCTACTAGACACTACTTCATAAACTCCCTAGGACTCTTGAACTCATGTTTTGATACCAAGTTTGTCATGCCCCGGGAGGGTACCCTAGACGTAACTAGCACTCGGAGACTATTGCCAGCCCCCATGCAAACCACCTAGTCTCATTGCATTCGTTCAATCAACTCATATGCGAAAGATAATAAGAGAAAATAGACTATCAGTGGGCTATCACAATCTCTATCAGGTAGAGTACGAAAATAAGCAATTCAATAGAAATAAGGAGTGGGAAACAATAGTCAATCTCGACCTCAACGATCAACTGTCTATGTCTATGAAGCCTCTATAGCTATCCTCTAAGAAGGTACCATGACAGGCTATGGCTACCACAGACTAATGAAGTAATCAAGAGTAAATGAAAAGATAAACATGTCCCCCGAAAGAAAGGGAGGGCTCACCTAGTTTCTGTCTAGAAATCTGTGAACCTTTAACGATTAGCCTGCTGAAGTTCTCTATCTATAGAATCTACATCATAAAATGATGCAGCTCCAAAAGGGCGTTAGTACGTGGAATATACTGTATGTAAAACGGGCTAAAGTAAATGGAACAATATAGAAATCACTCATCAATCACGCATCCTCACTTCAAAGTAAAGGATAGGACTCTATCACCTCACTATCCATCAAAACATCAAACAATCACATCATATCAGAGTTCTATCACCATGAAACCTATCTTGGAGTTTTTATAACTGACGACCACTACCTATGAGTCGGTAGTAATACAACGAAGAGATGTCGTTGCCACATCCATCTATTACCTTGTTGGGGTAAAGGATGAGTCTGTCAGTGGATCCGAAATTTTGTTGAGTCCTCTTTTGGGACGAAGAAAACATCCACTTTCACGGTTCAATCCTCTTCTACGCTGACCACATAGTTAATAAGTACGAGTGGGACTCACTCTTACCCATTTCGGTGTTAATATTCCTACCAGGACTCAATATGCTCATAAGTCTATCAATCCATCAAGAACTTCTGTCACTCAACCCCTACAGGCAAGAACACTTACCTCATCTCATCATCTATCAACTGAAAGGGCAAGACTATTCTTTTCAAGTTCAGAATAAATATTTATTCAACTCTATCAATGTTATTTCTAGCTATTACAATCATCAATACACTCACCTCAGGACTCAGACCCAGTCAAACATCACATTCGGACAATCAAGGCTCTAGACATCCCCTAAGTTCATTATTCGAGTCTTTATAGAGGAATTAAATAAGATCAAATCATCATCACATAATAATGCAACTGTACAATAAACTTTAAACATGGTGATTATCAATTTAAGATATGAAATATAATTTAAAGATAAGATTCAAGGATTAAAGATAATATTCAAGAAATTTTTCAAGAAAATCACTACTCAAGACTCTAAAGTATCAATTTACATCCTACCTTTACATTGGGGCACATGGAAGAACAATTTCATGCTTTTNAAAGAAAATCACTACTCAAGACTCTAAAGTATCAATTTACATCCTAACTTTACATTGGGGCACATGGAAGACCAATTTCATGCTTTTGGGTAGCCTTTACATACCTGAAAAGTTGATATTACCATTGAATTTTGATGAATACTCGCTTTCTTGGAGAAAATTCTCAATCTTGGTAGTTCTTTTAAAGTGAAAGAACTTGGAAGGACATTGGTTCAAAGTATTCTCTTTGATTCTTGAATTCTTGACTTAGACTCTTTAGAGTTCTTGATGAAGAACCATAATTCTTGAAGATGAAGAGTCAAAAAATCCTTTCTTGGGATTCTTGAATTCATTTTCTTGAAACCCTTGAGGATGAATCTTGAAAGATAATCCTAACTTCATGACTTTCTTGATGATTCTTGAGTGTTTATGTTTTGGAGTGAAGGGAGAGGATTTTGATTATGAAAACTGAAGTTTTATACGTTTTGGGGTGAGGATGAATTTTGAAAGATAATCCTAACTTCATGACTTTCTTGATGATTCTTGAGCGTTTATGTTTAGGAGTGAAGGGAGAGGATTTTGATTATGAAAATTGAAGTTTTATACGTTTTTGGAACCATAAATAGACCTCCAAAGGTGTTAGGATAAAAATACCCTCAAAATAAAGGGAAAAAAAACATCATTGCTTATCCAGTGAGGGTCCGCATTTGGTCCGCATCATGTTCCTTAAATTTGAGGAAAATAAGTTGATTTGGAAAATATTTTTTAAAATATTTAATTTTATTGATATTGTCGTGATTCAATATTATTGATATAATATGTTGTGATTCAATAATTAGAAGTAAAATAATATTTAATTGATAGTGATTAATATGATAATTAACTCAATTGATTCCACGTTTTAGCTTATATTGATAATGATATGATTTTTATTTTCTTTTAGAAAACAATGGTGTATAATATTGTCATATGCAAACTTTTATGTCTATTATACGACGCATATATTTGCTTGTTTAATTTTATATACATTTAAATATTTATTTGTACATACTCAAAGGTGGAACATAGATGCTAGTTGAGCCTAAATAAAAAAATTTATGTATTATTTCAATAAGAAATTTTGATCTAATGAATATTTTATCTAATTTTGTTCCTTAATATAATTATATTTGATTAGACACATTGCTTTAAGCCTTACTGTCAATACTTTGGTCCAAAATCTACAAAATATTATGAATTATATTCATCAGTTTGTTTTTTCAAAAAAATAAAATAAAACATTGGAGTATACAAAAAAATATACTTCCAAGTTTTGGGGTGGGGGTGGGGGGGTGGGAGAGACGTGAATCTGGATTACTCTGACCAATATGTTTGGTTCAGGACATGGAAAATTACACTTACGGTCTAAGGTTTGCTCATATATTACACTAATTTACAGACAGAATCGTATAATATCGCCTAAACATTTATATATAGAAACTTATAAACTTTTAGATTTTGGTCGAACAAAATTTTCTCATGAAATTTTGAGTAAGTTCAACGAAGATTAAAATATAGTATAGATTTTTCTTCTTCTTTTTTCTTTTAGAAAAAGGATTATATGTAGATTAAAAGTCAATAAATTAAACTATTTAAGATATAAGTAGTAGTAACAATTAAATACACTTTTATAGGTCTCAAAATCATGATATATGAAATTAAGTATCCATTATCAATGTTGTTTTTTGCATTCAGAATGAGCGCAATCTCAAGTAGTATACGTGTCAGTTGAATTCACAGAACGCGCCTTATTAGTTAAAAAAAAAAGACAATGAATAATAATTACTATAGAGCCAAGAAGCATAGGTCCTTGAACATGAATGGAGGCAGATTTAGTTAATGAAAGAACAGTCTTGTGGATTTGAATTTTAGATATATAGTAGTTTTCATTCACATAATAAGACAATATTATGTTGATGTGGATTGCCTCGTGAAATAAGGAAACATAATGAAATTACGTACGAATCTAGATAATTTAGGACTGTACATATCAGATACCAGATGATTAAATCTAGATGGAGAAACAGGGGCGGAGCTACATTCACCCAAACGTGGTCAGATGAACACCCTTCGTCTGAAAACTTTTGAATATATAGGTTAAATACAGATATTTTCAGATATATCAATTGTTGAGCACTCTTGATATAAAAAATATCATTCATATTCTAAACATATGAACACCCTTTGATGAAAATGCTGGCTCCACCGCTACGGAGAAAAGCAAATTGAAAGTAGTTTCCTTGCTACAAACACTTGAAGACACATTTGAGTTTTATTAACTAGCCAAAGTAGTTGGTTCACAACCATCATGGACACAAGCCAAGACATCCTTATAGTCTCTTGATATTGTAAAAGAATCATACACTTTACCATCTTTGCTCTTCTTGTACTCAAAGAGAAGTGAAGATTGGTTAAATGTTGTAAGCTTGACAAATCCCCAGTCATAATCTTTGAACACACTCCATTTGGTGTTAAGAGTAGTGAATTGTGACAAATGACTTCCGCCTCCACCACCAACAACATGAATCGTCCCGTTCACCACGTCAGAGTAGTTAGATATCTCCTTGTTCACACATTGATTCTGTCCATAAGTCACATTACTAATTCAATATGTTTAGAAAGTGCAACGATCTTTTGTCAGTGCATAAAACTTAAACGTGTATACAAAGTCTAAAGCATACCTGATAAATAGGGCAAACTCTTTCATAGTTATGAACGTGTCCGAAGAATGCCATAATAAAATTATACTTTTGCCAGAGCTTTTGCAAGTGCTCTCTTCCCATGGGCTCTTCGAACGATCCTTCCTTAGCATACCAGTCATTAGAAGAGTAACCAAGGACACGATGAGCAGCGAATATCAACCAAGGTTGTTTATGTCTATTGGCTGACGCAAAGCATTGCTCGATGAACTTGTACTGTTCTGATCCCTCTCTCCAGTCGTGCTCAGTGTCCGCTATACAAAAGTGGAACATGTCATAATCAGCTGCATACCTGCCAATATTACACATATGTCATATCAAAAATCAACGTAAAAATACAATGGATATGTGTGTCTGGCATACCAGAACTTAGCTCTGTTTTCTGCAGGGACATAGTATAATATTTCGGCTGGTACACCACATTCTCCACCCGAGTCTAGACCAGTGTATAACGATCCACTGTTCTCCCAAGTTCTTTCATGATTACCACTGAAAAAAAAATTTTCCTCGCGAAATGAGATTTCAAATATTTAAAAGCAGATAATCAACAATCTTGATGATGAACAAACCTTGCAATCATGAAAGGTACTCTCGATGTTATTGGTTCTACTTGCGCTATAAACTGATCCCATTGTGAGATATATCCGTTTGCATAGGGGAGATCTCCAATAAGGAAAACCGCGTCAATGTTGTCAAGGTCCTTAAAAAGGGTATCAGTTGTCATAAGTGAACCAGGCTGATAATCAGCATATTCATTTGAACCATCGCGCTCTTGCTAAAACAACAAAAAAAGGAAAACAACATTCTGAAATGTTAACACATTTGATATTTTGTAATATTAGCAGAGCACCTTCCCCATGTCTCCAAATATTACGATTCGTTGTAATGACTCTTGTCC
The DNA here is from genome assembly GCA_000787875.1 of Solanum virginianum. Taxonomy (NCBI): domain Eukaryota; kingdom Viridiplantae; phylum Streptophyta; class Magnoliopsida; order Solanales; family Solanaceae; genus Solanum; species Solanum virginianum. The sequence goes on from DF359791.1 coordinate 24,022, forward strand.
TGGAAATGGAGGGGATGTAAATGAATTGCTTGCTCATAACAACTGAACCATCGCGTAACAAGTGACCCAACTTGTATGTGTACCTGAATGAATAAGAGCTTAAAACGAGGTGTACAAGTAACAAAAAATGAGAAAAACTTACATCATATTTGGCCACAAATCCTTGAGGAAACTTGTATGTATGAATCCAGGATCACGCTACCCCACAGTTCTAGCAGGAGATCCTACAAATGCCTTCATTCAGTATGAATGCAAAACGAATACTCCTCTCTTCTCTACTTCTCTGCCTATGAGGCCTCAGCCAACGCCACCAAAAAAGAGCATCGTGTGCAAACACTGATCAAAACAGAATAGGCCTCATACCACACATGCTGTTCCGATGAAACGTCAATGTCCCTGCAGGGGAACGCTTTTGCTCTTGGCCCTTCCAACCCCATTCAACGAATGGAACAGCCTCATCTATGTTGTAACCACTCGTCCAAGTAACAGTCATCTAGGACAAGAAAATCATATATACGTTAATTAATCACATCATGACTTGTTACGACCGATTAATCAATCACTACTAGAGACTATATTTATGCATAGCAAATGAAAAACTTACTATATCCCATGACTTCCCGAGAGCAAGACGCGGATAAAGAGGTGCTTTTGGATTGACAAATGCAATGTGATTTGAGATGGCTATCAACTTAGGCTGTAATATACATGAATCAAAATTCGTTTTAAAACAAACAAAAATCATAATAATAATCATTGGCATGAAGTAAACAACCCTACAAAGCTCAAGTAATTAATTTAGATAAAGAATATGGTTTCATAGCTAATGTCTAGTTTTAGCTAAGGAAACAAGATGTTTAACTTATATACACAGACTAGTGTTATGCATAGGTGGGGTTTAGTGAGGGGGTTTAGTGAGGGTAAAGTGTATGTAGACTTTATACCTATCTCGTTGAGGGGGCATAACATGATTCAGTACTACGAAGATACATTAAGTGGCAATAGATTTTCCTTATAGCAACGATATTTATCTCCATAAAAATATTTACGGATGATTGAGTTAATATCATTACATCTAGAGTTGCATAAAACCTTTAGCAGCATTTATATAAAGTCTAGGTTATAAATACCTATATTTATTATTGCTGCTAAATATAATATAAGACAATTATATTATTGCTATAAAATCCTTTATTTATTGTAGTGGTTATCTTCGAAAGACCTAAGCTCAAGTAAAGCATATCAAAGCAGTTTGAAAAGAGGTATCAAATTAATAGGGAAAGCATTACATGACATTCATAAAACAACAAATAATATCAACAATTAAATAATACAATAACTGAAGCAGAGGAAATAATATGTAGTAATATTGAGAAAAAAAAATATAATTTGCAAAATATGAAAATATAGTTACATTTTCCAAACCACCAGAGAAGAAGGCAAATGAGAAATCTCCACGCTGGTTAATTAGCCGGAATTTAAGTGAAGTCTTCCCAGTCTGTGTAATTGGCATTACTGTTAATTTGCAAATTTGAACTGTAAAAAAATAAATAAATAAACTAGACGTACATAAAATTTAAAATACAAGAAAAGAAAATTTTAAAGTAATGGTTGGAAAGTAAATTTGATATAGAAAATATCACCACAAGTAATTGTTTTAAAACAAATTGAAGTTGTATAAAATAATATTTACTATCTGCACATTCAATTTTCAAATTTTTATTTAGCATGAATAAAATTATTCACATGCAAATAGTCGAGGAGTGTTTTATATCATAAAATTTTTTAAAAAGAAATTTAAAACTTTGTGCTAATTAAGTCAAACGATATATCACACAAATCGTGATGGAGGCAATATACTTTTTTTCCATAAATCTTTTAGCACTTTTAAAATATTTTAAATTGTTAACTTCATTAGCTTTTAGTATTTCTTTTTTATGGTGTTTTAAAAAAGGGAAAATGCACGAGTACTCTCCCAAACTATAACCAAAATTCAAGAGATACATTTAAACTTTAACTTGGTTCTATTATTTCCCTGAACCTATTTTTTTCGTAATTAAATACCTCTTACTTGTCTACTTAACACACTTAATGTTAACAAATTAATATTTTGAATGATCTCTATAATAAAATAAAATAAAAATCATCTAAATGAATATAAAAATATATCAAAGATTTGGCCCCCTTGCATGAACACACTTTGCACAAATATTGCATAACTGCAAACAAACAACAACAACAACATACCCAGTAAAATCCCACAAGTGGGGTCTGGGGAGGGTAGGATGTACGCAGACCTTACCACTATCTAAATATTGCATAACTGCACAGTAAAAAAATTAGTACTATTTTTTATTTTGTTAAAAATCCCAAAGACACACTTAAACTTTTAGTTGGTCCTAATACCTCTTTGAACCTATTTTTTTGTAATTTAATGCACCTTATTTATCATTAACCACACGCCTAATTTTTTGTGTGTAATACATGTGCCGACCCCACATGCTATGTAGGCAAAGAAAAGGCATTAAATTACGAAAAAATAAGTTCAGGGAGGTATAGAACCAAATTAAAGTTTAAGTATATCTCTGAAATTTTAATTATAGTTTGGAGAAGTACTTGTGCATTTTCCCTTTAAAAAATGTACGTTTTATTTCAACAAAATTGAAGATTCAGTGGCTGAATTCACATTGAACACGAGTTAATTGGATTAATGAATTCAGCTGAACATGTAATATAATTATTAAAAAAAAGAGTTATATAATTGCACTATAATTTTTAATATAGTATGAGTTCTAAATATATAATCATATTATGATTTAGAATCGATAGATTCAGAATGAGCATAATCTTATATACATATTTTTTTCAAATATATTTTATAAAATAATTTACCCGGATAAATTTATATTTCAAATGGATGCATATTCAGTTTACTTAAATCCGCCTAAACAGAAAAGAAAAGAAAAGAAAAGAGTATGAATAATATATTTACCTTAGTGCCAACAAGTGTAGGTTCAGCTACTTTAATGGATGCATATTTACTTAATGCAAGAACAATATTGTGGATTTTAATTCCAGATAATGGATGTTCCATTTGGCCTATGTGATCATCTTCATCATTTTGTCCCAAACTAATATATTTTTGAGATGAAACATGAACACTATTATTGATTAAACTCAACACAAGTAATAAGTATAATATTTGGTTCCTCGTTTTTTCTCTTTGCTCAACTCATCTTCTTTTCTTGTGGAATAATTTGATTTATAGACATATAAGAATGAAGGGGTGGGGTGGGAGCGGTAGCAGAGCCAGAATTTCGATTAAGGAGGTTCAAAATCTGAAAAAGTAAGCACATGGACTAGTCGAAGGAGATTCGACATCTACTATGCATAAATTAAAAAAAAATTAACTATATATTAGGGATAGAATGTAATTAGCTCTTAACACTATAGGATTTATGTAAGTTATACATAAAAAAAAAGGAAAAAATTACATTAAGCTAACATCCAGTAGTTAATTATGATATATAACTACTGTTTAATTTAATTATAAATAATGATTATAGTTTGAAACGAAATAGCTATTAATTAGGCCCTACGTTTATACATACTTGCAAATCTTTTTTTTTTCCTTTTTATACAAATCAAAACTATTCTCTCTCATCTAATCCCTAAAAATTTTTCAAATTCCCTTAAATCTCAACATTCAAATTTTGAAATTTTATGATTCTCTCTCTTAATCCTCTATACCCAAATCAAAGCAACTCTATCAGTTAATTTTTTTGTATCTTTCGTAAGTTTATTTATGTATTTATATTTTTTTTTCAAGTTGAACCCATTATTTCATACTTTCAGTCATAGTCTTCGATTGATTCAGTATAATCACTATATCAATTTTAAACAATGGATGAACCATCTCCATCAAAGAGGGTTACTAGAGATATACAGTTGCATGCAACAAAAACTTATCTATCTTCATCTTTTTCCTTGGGCTTAACTCAAGATTTTGGAGAAAGTACAGGCTCAATTGTGAAATCTCAAGCCATTGCGAAAAATTAGTTAAATGAAGAAATTCGATCTAAGTTCTGCATTAGCCCTATTAGATTGCAACAAATCACGCAAAAATCAAATTCAAAAGAAGCAAACAAAAAAAGACGAGAAGGTACTTTGTATAATTTGATTTTTATTGTATATTCTATACTTTTTTTAAATTGTATGTCATATCAGTAGATTTTCTTGTATATCCATTACTTTATATCAATATAGATGTATATCAGACCTTGTTTGTACAAAAAATATACAATTTCTGTTTATTTTTTTTTGTATAATTTCATTAGTTGTATACATTAAACTATTTATGTATAATTTGGGTAGTTATATATTATAATTTATATTTTTTATACTTTGTATAAATAAATACAAATTTATCTATAATCGCCATTTACATAATTGTTTTTATACATATTAATGATTTCTCAAATTTCGTATATCCTTGGTTATACATGTTGACAACTTTGTATATATAGGGAGTTTAATTTATCCTCAAAAAATACTCCTCATATGCAATGATATACAATGTTAATTTAATGGATGCTATATACGCAAAATTAATTGTTCAAAAAGATACAAATAGTCATAAATATAAATACAAATATAATTACACAACCTATAACTAGATCATACATATACAATTATTCTTAAATAAAAAAATATACAATTTTTTAAATTTATTTCATTAAATTATATACATTTAATTATTTTTGTATCATTTGAGTAATTGTCTCCTCTAATTTATACTTTTTATATACTTTATATAAATGAATACAAATGTATCTATAACCATTGTATATACGATTGTTTTTATACATATTAATGATTTCTCAAATTTTGTATATTTTTTATCAATCAAGTTTGTTAAATTGTCTTATTGACAGCTTATGTAGAGAGAGCTATAATGGAAAAACTAAGCTTGTATCATTTTAAAGTAAACTATTTATATTCATATATCCCTTTATATTTTGTACCCCAATATTATTAAAACTTTGCTCCCTAATATTAAAATTCACACACTGACGTCATGCTGATGTCAACACTGCTTGTATGAAATACCAATAGGGTACACATATACCAATAGAGTATCACAGATAATTAAGCTTAATCCTATACGATATAGATATGTTATAAATT
>DF359791.1:35200-77322 GCA_000787875.1 Solanum virginianum
CAGTCCGTCGCAGCAGTTGAACTATCGTCGTTCTCAGACAGACGACGTCGCAGCAGACTTCTCAGATGGCTGTCTTCGTTCTCAGCCGCCTTCGGATCGCGCGGCTCACTACCGCCGCTCTGATACCATGTTAGAGAGAGAGACTCCGAAAGCAGCAACCTAAGCGTGCTGCTGTGTTTATTTTTGTTGTTCTGTTTTTCCCCCCAAGTGCTGCCCTAATATTTGGGATTATTGACAGACCAGCAGTGGGCCTTGCCTAATCCAATAATAAATTGGCTGACCCAGGCCCAATCCCATAACAAATTACTATTCTAATTATTTTATGTGTATGAAGAAGGTGAAATATACTTTTTTTTGCCATGTCAGCATTTTGTTTTAATAGGAATGATTTTTAAACACATAAGGTGAACTAGTCTTGGTTAAGACGGTAAAAAATGCGAATAAATTCAAGTGTCTATTGATGACTTTAATCATGTTTAAAAAAGCTTAAAATTTAGAAAAAAGATTCAAATACTCTACAAAAGCATGTTAGAAAAACTGAATGACACCCCACCAAGACACATTTCACAAGCCGTGAAGTACACCACGGCTCATAGTGTGCTCTGTGGAGTGGAAGGCCGGCTGGACTTGGGGTGTGAGGCCACTATGGAACCTCTTCACAAGGCATGGTGAGCACCACAACCCATGAAAGGTCTCGTGGTGTGCACCCTTTTCAAGGCAACCCACAAAATTCCCTAAGGTGACCTCCACATCGCCCTTCACGAGCAGTGGGTGTGCACCTACTATCCATGAAGGGTATTTGAGAAGTACCCTGGGCCAAATTTTTTAGAAACGTATTTCAAGTCTCGATTCGGCCTTTCAAAGTTTGGATCCTTATAATATAATATATTTATATTATATGTATAATTCATTTTTAATATATCAAGTATAATTTATTTTAATAAAACAAATATAATATATTTATAAATATATTACATATATAATTCACTAAATGACTATAATTAAATATTTTAGGTGTATTTGCCACAAATACAAGGAAATCACATGATTCTCAGTACATTTCTTGTACAAGTGAAGAGGAAAACAGTGATACCCATGACAATGGCTAATAATGAACAAATTCAAGCACATTTACAAAAGAGAACAAAAACTTAAAGAGCACATTCCCTGACAACTGCACAAACATATACTGCTTCACCATGATCACTATGGATGTGCAGGGACATTCTTGATGTTCAATATAAACTTGCAGCTGCATTTGGGTGGGCATTTTCAAAATTTGTCGTCGCATCTTCCACCACTACCTCAATCTGATTGTTTCATTCGGTAATATCACATTTGGATTCCGGATATGTGGATTTAGTGCTGCTATATCCTTCCATTTAGTACCCGTCCCATGAACCCTAGAAGATATGCTCCATAGTGTATCACCAGGCTGCACAGTGGTGGTTGCAGATGAAGCAGCTGTCTTTGAAGATTTGTTAGCAACCTTTGACTTCATTAATGGATGTTTATTTTTCTTTCCCATTCCATTAGCAACCAACCATCGAGAACCAGATTGTTCTTGAGCTGTCGAACCCCATAATTTCTTCTTACCTTGCTCCGTCTTCAGACCTGCAACATGCACTTCAGTTATTTTGTACTGTGCGATTTGCTCAACCTCAGGGATTTTCTCTTCTTCGATGTCCACAATCGAGTCATTTTTGGGAGGTGCAGATTCATCCTCATCCTCTTCATTGTCGTTCCTAACCTCAGAAACTGTGCTGTATATCTTAGGTTTAGGTGTTACAAACACTCTCTCTACCTGAACAAGAGCAAGCATAGGTGTACCAACTGGTTCATAATTCCGCAAGGGATCACGGAGTTGCACCATTAATGCCACCGTAAAGTTGTTTCCCAGCAAACCACACTTCTTACCTTTTCCACGTCTCTTCTCTCCCTTCGACCTGCCCTGAAACAAGTCTGTGCTGATAGCATGATGAGCAGCCAGCAGTTTGGAGGTTCGTTCACTAATCTCATCTTCATCATCAATTTCTCCCGAGTCCAACCTCATCCATTCATCAAGTGTCAGCGATAAACCCATAAGCCCATCGACGTCATCACCATTGTCTTTGATGTCCAGAAGCTTCAATCCACCTGCCCCTTCCAGACCTACTGTTCCACCAAAATTGACCTTCTGTCCCTCAAATGCTGAAAACTCACCAATAGATTGAGCGCTGATGTTTGAAGGTGCATCCTCATCCGACATGCCTGTCTGTATTCTCAAGCCTTCAATTGAAAGGGCTTCAATTTTATCCATTGCCAAAGGAGCAAGATCTTCCAAGGACACAAATTCCGCGTCCATGTGAGTGGTAGAACTTGCTTCCGACTTACTGAACATTGGTCCATGTGATTTTCCCTTTTCACTTTGACTGTTTTCCATATTTTGCCCAATATCAACCTCATGTTTAAATAGATCTTGTCTGTAGAACAATTTCATACAAGAAATAAGTAGGTGCAAGCATATGTATGTTTGCAGTAAAGGAAAGAGCAACCCAACTCTAAAAAGAAACATGTAAACAGAACAACAAACCTTTCAGGTCCTTCTAAGCTTGGTGCATTTTCCCAGGCTATTTGTTCCACTGTCTTCCCAGTTATATCTTCCAAAGGCATTAATTTACTTGCCTGCATCGAGAGCTTTTCTATTCCAATGGAGGCCAAGTGCTGCAGTATTTCCATTATACCAGACCCCATTTCTGCAGGCACCACCAATGGACTGGATACCTGCATAATTAAATTCCCTCTGCTCTTAGCATTCTTGAAGATTGCAGGATTCATTGACCTTAAAAATCCTCCACTTTTAGTCTGTAGCAAGTTTCCTAGGCCTTCTCCAAGAGGAGGCAATTGGTAAGGGTCTTCAGTAGGCATATCAATTGGGCTGCCAAAACCACTAGAGCTTTTTGGAGGAGAATATTCAAATGACTTCTCGTTCAAGCCCCATTCACGCATCAAAGCCGCTGTCTCCAGGTCCTCCAACATGGAAGCTCTTGTTTTGTCACTTGGTTCCTCAATTGCTATCTTGGGCATCTCCTCGTATGATTGTGCAGCCGATAAATAACCTAAATTCTCAGAGATGCTCCTCGACTGAGATACACTTGGAGCATCATAGGCAAATTCTTCAACGTCCATATCAAGGTTAAACAAAGAACACCCACTGGCTAGAGTGTCCTTCTCAAATTGCCTCAATAATCGTTCTCGTGGGGACTCAGGCTCGCTCTCAGAGCTTGGGCCAAATGGACTATGCTCAATCCCTAACATATCTAGGAAATCACTAGCCACAGATTCAGTAACATAATCCACGCTGAGGGATTTTCCCTTCCTAAGCTCTTTATAATTTGCTTTAGCATCCAAGTAACTATCATGATTTATAACTTCATTCTCATGTTCCTGAGAATCTAATCCCTCGTTTTCGAAGTCAGAGAAACTGTTTAATGCAGACTCCAATTCTCCCATAATTAATTCTTTTGCTGATTCATCTGTCTCAAAATTGTTGGCACTCACTGCAAGGTCTCCATTCTCAATGTCAAGACTCTTGGCCAACAGTACAGGCTGGGCCTCCTCTTCAGCGGACATCTTCAAAGTACTATCTGGTACAAGTCTCTCTGTCACAGCATCATCAACAGTTTTCACAGAATCGTCTTCTTTTCCCCGCAATTCCTTCAAGGGAAGTTCTATGCCTTGCTCTGTGACAGAAAAATCACCAATTTCACACTCGTTTTCAACATTTCCCTTCACAGGATCTGGTAACAAATCCAATTCTGGTTTGAGGTTATCAACAATACTAGAGAACACAGCAATCTCAGGTTTAGAATCAAATGAAGCTTCCAACTTCTCTTCTTCAAGCTTCTGATACAGCACTTCTACAGATTTGTAGAGGTCAGAACTTGGCACTGGTAAAATCTCATGAAGATCTTTTACATCTTCTGCAGAATGCTGTGAAGTAGAAGACCGAGCAGGAAGGCTTCCAGCTCGCCTTATTATGCTCAGCTCATCACTTTGCTCAGATTGTGCGAGCAGCTTTGAAGCACTTGCACTGTTCTGCCTCAATTTCCTCCCCTCAAGAACGTCCCTATTGCTCAAAAGCGTGGCAGAGGTGTTCCCATTTCCCACTACATGATACCCAAAACTAACATTCATGCTTGCCCCTTTAGCCTTACCTGACAACCTGAAACTAGTTGTCCACTTACCTGAGCTTCTCTCATCCTCCAATTCTTCCAGTGTAAGCGGAAGCAACCTGGTAAGGTCAACCCGATGCTTCCCCAAGTCAAGTTCAGGAGTACCGTAGACTGAAGCATACAACAAACAATGTTTTGCCTCATACTTTGCTGAATGATGCGGACCATTCCTACTGCCATATACAGAACATGTATAACTCAACTGTTCCTCAAACTCAGCCACACCTTCAGAAACCAACACGGGACATGTCATCAACTCACCATCTCGCCTCCTCCAATGCACGACAAGACAAAGGTCATTAAAAAATGCTGGTATCCCTTCAATACAATGGACTTGAAGTGAAAAACAGCAATTAAACCTCCGATTTTTAACATGAGTTAATGACTTTAAGCTCTTCCAACTCCATATGGACTTCTTATTACTATCCTTGTCTAATAAATCTTTACCACCATCTTTATTCTTCAATTTGGGCTCCGATAAACGTGGTTTCCCAACAGACTTAGAACGACTACTTGCTGTAGACATCAAAAGCCGAGGTTGGGTTTTATCCAAATATAGGGCTTTACTTATAGTTTCAATATCATTCAATAACTTCCCATTTCCGGGCTTCTCACCAATTTTCTTCTTAGAATCCATTCTTGATAACATTCTTCTCCACAAAAACTACAAAATTAACACAATTTAAAAATTACCCACAACCCAAAATCAAATCTCGAAAATATAATCAACAACTTTTCAATAAGAATCTAACAAATTAAAAACTTAAAACATAGCTCCATGCCTAAGCAAGATTAGACTTTTGGGGGCAAAAAACCAAAATCTTTTATCGACCCAGATCAGATTAGTTCAATTGCTTCTGAATCGAAATAATCGGGAAGAAGAAAAAAGAGTGTATTTCTTACAAGAGGAGTAAGCGCTGTTCAAGAAGAGTCTTCAACGCTCTGATTGTCTCAAGGACTCTTTCTCTCTCTCTCTCTTTTGGCGTGATGATGTTTCATTCAAGTTTCAAAATTATAAAATTATACGATACGGAGTAAAGAGTATTTGTCACACCACTCCTCTACTTATGGGCCAAGTATAAAAACACCCCATAAGAGATCTTGATATTTTGTCTCTCATAATTTTTTTTTACATAATGTATAATATATAAAATAATTCTTTAACTTAACTTCAAATCATAAGTTAGAATTTCAACTTTCAAAATACATAAATAGATACTTCAACTAACCCATTTTTAATCATTTAAACACACTCGTTCTAGCTGGCAAAACGCATATGTCACACAATTTTTCAACGCGTGGTTGTCCTTTTTAGGCCCAAAATTATTTTTTAAAAAAAGCTGAAATGACTATTTTACCCTTAATAACTATATATATATATATATATATATTATTTTTCAAACCAAAATATTTTTTTTCTTTCTTCTTTCTAATTCTAATCTTCTAGATATTTCTTTTAGTTTTTGACATGAAGATATTTCATAATTTGAAATATTTTTCATCAAACATAAATATTTAAATTTTTTTTGAGAGGTGAGATAGTGGTAGAAATTTGGGGGTGGAGTGGAGTAAAAAATTAAAATTTTTAAAATTTGAAATTTTTGTGAAAAATAAATTTTTAATTTTTTTTTGTATGGGGATGGAAGGTGGGGTGGGTTGGGGGTGCATGGGAGGGAGGCCAAGATGGAGTAAATATTAAAGTTTTTAAAATTTAAATTTTTTTGTAAGAATAAATTTTTAAGTTTTTTATATAGCCGTGGGACGGGTTAAAATTTACAGAATTTGAATTTCTTGTAAAATAAATTTATTTTGATCAATCACATATGTTTCTTTTACTTTTTTAAAAAAAATTATAAATAGGTAGAATAAGTTTAATAATGTAGCATCGTGAGATTGGACGTAAAATACACGTCATCAAGGGTGTAGCACACGTATTTTGACTGATGGACGGCTATGCTTAAATGATTAAAAATGGGCTAGTTGAAATGCGTGTGTGTGCATTTTGAAAGTTAGAATTCCAACTTGAGATTTAAAGTCAAGTTGAAGAGCTAATTTACGTATTCTGCCTTTACATAAATATTCTTCATTCATTTAATAAAAATTTTCTTTGATAAAGTTACGTCCCAAATTTAACAAAACAAAGAACTTTTGTATTTTGATAACAAAACAGTTATAATTTTTTTCTTCTCTCTTTTCGTTTCCCCTCATTTCTCACTTTTTTCCTTACAATTTTTTTCTTTCATTTTGTTACGTATTTTATTTCGTTTCATTATTTCTTTCTTTTTTTCTTGTGTTTTTTCTTCTATTTTTTTCTTTCTTTATGTTATGAAGATGGATGTTCCACCATATATTACTACAAAAAAGAAAGACATATATGGGATTCCAAGTCAGTGGAGCAATATATAGTACTTAACCCATTACAAGTTTACAACTATAGGGCTATATAACAGTAGACATCTACTTTGTATAAATAGGTATGTTCTAAAACTTGTTGATAGTAAAAAATATTATACATGGAAGAAAAGAAATAATATTTTGTCTCTCAGCTTTCTCGTAGCTTTCTCTACTGTTCAAATCAATTTCATTTCTTACCCTCTTAATTAATTTAGTTGCTCTCAGTGACCTTATAATAAATTTCATAACACGTTATCAGCACAAGGCTAAGTCTATCTCATATATTTTTAAGAGGTAACAAAGGAGGTAAAAATTCAATTTTATTAAATGTCTAATATTTCAAAAGTTGAATTTGCTGTCTTTAATATTTCTGAAACAAATTATTCATCATGACCACTAGATGTTGAAATGCATTTAGAATCAATGGGTCTGACAGACACCATTAAAGATGACAATAAAGCTTCTAGTCAAAATCGTGCCAAAACTTTGATTTTTCTCCACCACCATCTTGACAAGAGATTAAAATTATAATATCTGACAATAAAAGATCTCTCAAAATTGTGGAAGAATCTAAAAGAAAGATACGACTACCTGAAGTTGGTCATTCTTCCACAAGCGCATCACGATTAGTAAAATCTAAGATTATTAGATTTTAAAAATATAACTGAGTATAATTCAGCAATATTTAGAATTATATCACAACTAAATTTATGTGGAGAAGAAATAACTGAAGAAGATAAGCTGAAAAAAATATACTCTACATTTTCACCCGCAAATATTCTCCTACAGCAGCAGTATCGCGGTATGAGATTTACAAAATATTTTAAATTACTTTCTCACCTTCTTATTACTGAAAGACATAATGAATTGTTAATGAAAAATCATGATAGTCGACCCGTTGGTTCTTCGCTACTCTCTGAAGCGGACCAGGTGAATTATAACCAACGAAAAAGAGATCATGACCCTAGTCGTGGTAGTGATCGAGGCCGTGATCGTGGTGAAAGAAGAAATTTTGATAGTCGTCTCGTACCGAGGCATGATTACCAATTTAAAAGGAAGGAAGAAAAGGTAGAAGTTTTTTCAAAGAAAAATTCAGAAAGCGTATGTCACAGATGTGGGGGCAAGGGCATTGGTCAAGGACATGTCGGTCATCAAAATTCCTTGTTCAACTATATTAGGCATCATTAAAAAGAGCCAAAAATTCAAAGACAAACCTTTTGTCTGAAGATAATGTGGAACCTATGTATCTAGATGTAGCAAACTACCTCAATTTTCCAGAAGAAAATTTAAATATTGATAGAAATATGAACATTGATAAGCCTGATGATATTTAAAATAATTTTTTTAATTTTGTGTGTGTGTGTGTGTTTATATTTTTATAACCCATGTAAATGAATAAAATTGTATCATATCTTTTTTATTATTATATTTGATTTTATGCAAGACTGTTCATTAATCTGCATGAGGTCTAAATAAATATTTACTATATTACTTTTCTTTTTGAAGAAAGATGGATATGCCTCAAACCTTGTTTCGATAAAAAATCAATCATGAAGATATTTGTGTAATTGATAGTGGAACTACTCATGCAATTTTTAAGGATGAGAAATATTTTTCTACTTTACTTAAAAGAAAACCAAATATTACTACAATATCTGGTAATGCAAAACTAATTGAAGGCTTCGAAAGAGCGACTATACTTTTGCCTTAGGGGACAAAGATTGTTATAAAAGATGCATTGTTCTCTTCTAAATTCCAAGAAATCTGCTAAGTTTTAAAGATATTCATAGAAATGGATATCATGTTGAGACACTAAATAAAATGAATATTGAATACCTTGGAATAATCAAAAGTGTCTCGGGCCAGAAATATATTTTGAAAATATTATTGACTTTATCATATGGCCTATATTATGCAAAAATTAGTGCAATTGAAGTACATTCGATCGTAAACCAGATGTTTACTGATCCAAAAAATTTTGTGCTATGACATGACCGAGTAGGTCATCCTGGATCAATAATGATAAGACGAATTCTTGAAAATTCAACTGGTCATCCGCTAAAGAACCTAAAAATTCTTACGAATAATGAATTTTCATGTGTTGCTTGTTATCAAGGAAAATTAATTGTCATACCATCGACCCTGAAGGTTGGCATTGAATCCCCGAGATTTCTGGAGTGTATACATGGGACATACATGAACCTATTTATCCACCCAGTGGAGTGTTTATATATTTTATGGTCCTAATAAATGCATCATCAAGGTGGTCTTACATGTCTTTTATGGTTCTAATAATAAGATGTCTTTTATCATCTCGCAACCTAGCATATGTGAGGCTACTGATACAAATAATAAGATTAAAGGTGCAATTTTTAGATTATCCAATTAAATCTATTCGTCTACATAATGCTGAAAAATTTACATCTTAAGTTTTTAATGACTACTGCATATCAATTGGAATAAAAATTGAACATCTGGTAGCTCATGTTCATACTCAAAATGGCCTTGCAGAGTTATTTATTAAGAACCTACAATTGATAGCTAAACCACTGATTATGAAATCAAGACTACCCATTACCATGTGGGGTCATGCTATCTTATATGCAACAACACTTATACGTCCAGACCGACTAGATATAATAAATATTCTCCATCACAATTAGCATTTGGTCATAAATCAAATATAGCTCATCTACGAACTTTTGATTATACGGTATATGTGCCTGTAGCACCACTGCAACGTACTAAGATGAGCCCTCAATGAAGGTTAGGTATTTATGTTGGGTTTGACTCACTTTTCATAATTCGCTACCTCGAATCATTGACAGGAGATCTATTTACTGCTAGATTTGCAGATTGTCAATTTGATGAAACAATTTTTCCACAATTAGGGGGAGAGAAAAAGGCACCCAAAGGAGAAATTATGTGAAAAGTATCATCACTATCTCATTTTGATCCACATACACACATATGTGAATAGGAGGTCTAGAAGATCATCCACTTGCAGAAAATAGCGAATCAAATGCTAGATGCATTTACTGATTTGAAATGGATAACTAAGTCACATATCCCTGCAGTGAATGTGCCTATTCAGATTGATGTCCCAAAGGGACCTTCTGCTAGTATCATAGCTTCTAAATCTCAAAGACGCCTGAAACGTGGTAGATCATTGGGATTATCTGGATTAATGTCCTAAAGGGACCATCTGCTAGTATCACAACTTCTGAATTCCAAATACGCCTGAAGAGTGGTAGACCATTGGGTTCAAAGGATAAAAATCCTAGAAATAGAAGCGTAAGGAATAATAAAGATGATACTACAAAAGAACTTCCTGAAGAAGGTCAAGACTTGAAATTTTTTTATATTTCTGAAGGAATCAGTGAACTCGAGACTCAAGTGAATGAAGAACTTTCTATAAGTTCTACCGGTGATGAGATAATTTAGATCAATAAAAAATTACAGTGGATAATATTTTTGCACATAATATTGCACTTAACCTCATGCAAGAGAGTGAAAGTCTTGAGCCTAAATCTGTTGAAAAATGTCAACGTAAAGATGATTGGTCTAAACAGAAAAGGCAATTCAATCAGAATTAGATTCACTTGCTAAACAAAGGGTTTTTGGACCTGTAGTCCAAACCTCTAATGGTGCAAAACCAGTTGGCTATAAATGATATTTTATACAAAAGAGAAATGAAAGAAATGAAATTGTAAGGTACAAAGCATGCTTTGTTGCACAAGGATTCTCTCAAAGATTCGGTGTCGACTATGAAGAAACATATTCACTTGTTATGGATGGAATAACATTTCGATATCTCATCAATTTAGTTGAATATGAAAACCTTGAAATACATCTAATGGAAGTAGTTACAACTTATCTTTATAGTTCACTTGACAGTGAAATTTACATGAAAATTCTAAAAGGATTTAAATTGCTTGAAGCATGTACTATGTCTCGAGAAATATTCTCAGTCAAATTGCAAAGATCATTATATTATATGAAAAAATTAAGGCATATGTGGTATACTTGCCTTAGTGAGTATTTGATGAATAAAAGATATATAAATGATTTCATTTGTCTATATGTTTTCATTAAGAAAACAGGATTAGAGTTTGTAATACTCGCTGTATATGTTGATGATATGAATCTCATTGGAACTCCTGAAGAGGTCCAAAAGGCAACTGAATATCAAAAGAAAGAATTTGGGATGAAAGATCTTGGAAAGACAACTTTGTCTGGGTTTGCAAATTGACCATGTAGCAGATGAGATTTTTGTTCATCAATCTGCCTATACTGAGAAAATCTTAAAATGATTCTATATGGACAAAGCACATCCGTTAAGTATTCCAAGGGTTGTTAGATCACTTGAAGTGAGTAAAGATCCATTCCGTCCCACAGAAGAGGATGAAGACCTTCTTGTTCTAGTAGTACCATACCTCAATGTTATTGGAGCACTTATGTATCTTGCTAACTCAACTAGACCTATATTTATTCCCCAACACGAAGGCATTTGAATGGTATCAAGCATAATTTGTGATACCTAAAAGGTACAATTGATATGAGTTTGTTTTATACTAACAAAGGTTGTGCAAACCTTGTTGGTTATGCTGATGCAGGTTATTTATCAGATCCACATAAAGCCCGATCTCAAACAGGTTATCTGTTTACATATAGAGGAACTTCTATATCATGACGATCTACAAAGTAGTCTGTTGTTGCTACTTCTTCAAATCATGCTGAAATAATAGCAATTCATGAAGCACGTAGAGAATGTGTGTGGTTGAAATCGATGGTACATTCCATCAAAGAGAAATATAGACTGAAAAATGATGTCAAGGTACCCACAGTCATATTTGAAGACAATCTTATGTGCACAACTCAATTGAAAGGTGGCTTCATAAAAGGAGACAAAACGAAACACATTTCACCAAAATTATTCTTCACACATGACCTTTAAAGGAAAGCTGATATTAATGTACAAAAAATTCGTTCGAGTGATAATCTTGTAGATCTATTCACTAAGGCATTACCAACATCAACATTTGAGAAGCTCAGATATAAGATTGGAATGCACCATCTTCAAAGTATCAAATAAAGTCTTCATCAGGGGTAGTAAAACACGTAATGTATTCTTTTTTCCTTATCCAAGGTTTTATCCCACTGGTTTTCCTGGTAAGGTTTTTAATGAGGCAACACTCAAAGCGTATTACGAAATATATATTATTATGAGGCACATTTTCTATGAACATCCAAGAGGGAGTGTTATGAAGGTAGATGTTCCACCATATATTGCTACAAAAAGGAAAGACATATATGGAATTCCAAGTTAGTGGAGCAATATATAGTATTTAACCCATTACAAGTATAGGGCTATATAACAGTAGGCACCTACTTTGTATAAATAGATATGTTCTAAAACTTGTTGATAGTGAGAAACGGATATACACAGAAGAAAAGAAACAATATTTTGTCTCTCAGCTTTCTCCTCTGTTAAAATCAATTTCATTTCTTACCCTCTTAATTAATTTAGTTGCTCTCAGTCTCCTTATAATAAATTTCATAACACTTTATATTTTTTTTATATTTATATTTTTTTTCATATTTTTATAATGGAACTAAAAATAATATTTATTTTACATATTTTGTACTTCTTTTAAAGAAAATGATCCATAGGTTCAAGTGTCAACGTTCAAGATAATTTTTTCTTATATTTACTATTTTACATATATATGATTTGAAATTTCATGAGGTACTCTAGAACTCTTACATCAGAGGCAACGATTAGTTTAAAAATTTTTAAAGAACAAGTTATGTTCCATGGGTAAGAGTTGACATAGTCTTTTTGTGTTTTGATTTATGAGATATTGTACAACTCTTGTCTTAGAGGCAAAACTTAGATTAAGAACTTCACAGATTCTGCCTTATGGGCAAGACTTAATACTACTACATTGTGTCTTGATTTATCATATGGTCTATAACTCTTGCCTCTTAGCCCAAGGACTTCAAAACAATAACTTAAGCCCATGGGCAAGACTTGACAATATAATATTATATTTTGATTTATAAGATATTCTATAACTATTGCCTTAAAGATGAGGCTTGTTTGTCCAAGGACTTCCAAACAATAAGTTAAGTCTCAAGGGCAAAAGTTGACACGACCATATTATGCTATGATTTATTAGATGCTTTATAACTCTTGCCTTAAAAGCAAGACTTAGACCAAGAATTTCACAAGTTACTCCCCATAAAAAGACTTGACACTACTAAATTGTGACTTGACTTATCATATATTTATAATCCTTGCAGCTTCTTAGCCAAGGACTTCAAACGTAATGACCTTGTTAGTCATTTTTTAGTTTATTTGTGAAAATCACTGTTGTTTCCTTTTTTAAGTTGGTTTGGACCTATTTTGAACTATCTGCATTGCTGAAACTAAAATCCTGAGTTTTAAAAGTTGAAAATATGAGTTTTGGCATTTTTGAAAGATTAAGTTGTTGAAAAAGTGAGTTTTTGCCCCATTATGAGTTTCAAGTGTCAAATTGGAAATCCATTAATTTCATCAGATCCAGAATGTCGAAACTAGTCTAGAAGAAGTTACAAAACTAAATTTGGAGGTAAAATGAAGTTTTGAAGCTCAAAGTTGTATTTTTTTTAGTTATTTTCAGAGCCAAAGTTTGACTTTGATCAATATTTGGAGTTAGAAAGCTTGGATCAAAATTTTGACAGTTCTATAGTTTTGGATGGTAAAACTAAAGCCAGAAATGATCTCCTCATAATTTTTGGAGTTGCTGAGGATAGTTTTGATAGTTTGAGTTTTAAACTAGTTTATGTGTCTTGCATTGGTAATTGTGTTGAGGAGACCTTGAAATTGAATTTTGATTATTCTATTGAGTTTGAATTGCTGTTTGTATGAGGTTTGTGATATTCTGAGTTTGGATGAATTATGAGAGGTCATATCGAGTTTTGTTGTTGTAATACCCCTAATGTTTCTAGACTTGAAAAACTGGAAGTTCAGGAATTTGCTGAAAGAGTGGTCCTACGAGCCACACTACAACCCTTAGAAGCATCCACAGGTCGTAGGTGCATTCGTGGAAAGTACCCAGTGAAAGTGAAAATTTTGAGAATTTCTAGAAGTTGACTTAGGTGATACCAGATGGGCCGTATAAGGATCCACGATCCACCAACAGGTCTTGTAGGTAGAGGCCTTGAGAAATCCAAATTTTGTCTAAGTATGAAAACAACTTACGAAAGGATTTACAACCCGTAAGTGGAACGGTGGTCAAGCTGCATGTTCGTGACTTAGAAGTTGCAATTCTAGTAGCTTCACTTTTGTGACACCTAGTTCCACAAGGCAAGGTATGAACTGTAGGTGCATCCATGACCTGTAGGAGGGATTTTATGAATGGCTCTGATAGTTTTTAATAAAGAGTGTTTTTGACATTTTCAATTCGTCTAAGCCGTAAACTACGTCATTTTGGCTATCCTAACTGACTTAATCGTCTTAACCTCTATAAGATCCTATTCCTAAGTCATTCAAAGCTTTTTAATCTTCAAATTTTTCTCGTGGGGTCTCAATATTTATCTCTTTAAGCCAAGGATTCCATTGAACTAAAGCTTTAAGATTTGACTAAGGATTTCCAGATTTTCTTCTTAAATTCTAAGGATTCTACTTGAGGTATATAGGGTTTCATTCATCGATTAGTTTTTTTTTTATGAAGCCCAATCCAAAACCTTCTTTTTACCAAATTTTATGATGATTACTTATGGGCTTTTAAGTTATGATTCCTCATGCATGGATTATGATTCCTATATGAAGATTATTAATGCATATGATTTTTAAGCAAAAATATGTGCTTTCAAAGTATGCATGATTAGGGCTTAATGACTTGATGTGAGTTCCTTTATCAAAGATCCAATTTGATTTTAATTACATGTTTTCTCTATGAATCCTACTCAATCATATGATTTTAACTCAAATTTTCATGAGCCCACATTTGGCGCTAGTAAAGCTATGGATTTCTATGCTTATGAACTTAAGTATGAAAAACATGTTTTAAATGATGACGATATTATGACAATGATGGCGTTATGAAAGCTATGATGATGCTATGATAAAGAAGGTGATAAAAATCCTAATGTTTATGATGATGTTAAGGTGAAAATATCTACCCACACTATGATAAAAGTAAAGTAGATGGACTATTCTTTTGCCATGATGTTTCATGAAAGACTATGATGATTATTTTGAAAGCTATGCAAGTATGATTTTTAATGAAGTATGAACTATGTTGAAAGTTATGTATATACATGATTTATGTATTTTGAGGGAAATTACTTAGCACGGATGATGTCGCCCAAGTTACACCTCTTTTTAGAGGATAAAGCGGTCGCTATCAAGAAATAGAACCTAACAAATGTTAGGATCGAACCCACAAGGAATACGTAGACTCAAGAGAATTCAATGACTGCAATTCAGTTGTTAACCAACTTACTTCCCAAGGGGGAGGGGGGTTGTAACAATTAATATAAAATAAAACTAAACTAACTATCACAAGAGAGAAATCAATATGGAAAGAAACTAGGCTTTTATGTTCCCCATGATTCTCTAACTCAACATCACCAGATAACCTAATTCTTTTCTAGTGTATAGCATACTGGACGGTAAGTTATATTCACCAAGCCCTTTGGTCAAATGTGAGAGGTGAATTTCACTATCCATAGTATGCATTAGTAACCCTTAACTATTAGTCCTAGTACAACTCCCTTTGGCCTAGTTTGATTGATTAGATGAGAACACATCAATCAGATCCTGTTAATTACTCTATTTTTCTATTTATTACTACTTTGGTCTAGTCAGTAACACTAGGCAGGTTCTAATGTTGGCCACCATTAGAAAACATGCAAAATGAAGAGAGTTAATTAATGTTTGCATACACACTTTCCAAGAATTATGAATTATCCCATTTTACCTTGTTAGTTCTTAATGGTTCCCATAATCCTAGTTGTAGATTTAGGTACTCATGCTTTGTGTAGATGTAAGAATTATGGATTGAGAAACATAATTGAACACTTACACAACAAAATTAGGAACAAGCAAATCCAACTTCAATGGGAATCACAAGCTTAAAAAGAAATTCAAATACAAGTGTTCTCAAAGACTCCAATGTAATCTCACTATTTTCTCTCTCTGATTACTGCGTTCTCTGAGTATTAGGTGAAAACTTTTGAAAAATAATCTAAAAAATTTATTTATAATAAGTAAAATGCAAGTCCTAAATAAAATAGGAGAATTGGTTGACATGTCATACGAAAGGGGTTTACGGGGCCCTATTGTATTTCAGGGCCTGTAATTGGGATCTCGTACAAAGCTGCTAGAATTTTGGACTTCAACTATATGACACCCCTCTATGACTTGTAAAGTGATTTACGACTTGTAAAGGGGTTTTGTTTGATGAATCTTCAGAAAGTCCCAATCTCTGATCCTGAGGGCCCAAACCATCTTCTATGACTCGTAAATAATTTCACGGCTCGTCAGCATGTTCGTAGAATCAACTTCAAAAAATCAGCCCCTCACTGAAATTGTTCACAAAATCACTTCACAACCCATAAAATGATCTATAGCCCGTAAAGGGGCTCGTATAACAGCAAAAACCAACAACTCCTGCACTTCTTCCCAAAATCAATGCCAAACCTGTAATCTTGCAAATATAACATAATAACACATAACACCAACTAACATCACATTAAGAACACACAAAATTTCAAGTTTTAAGCATCAAAAGTGCTCTATTTTGGCAGCACATCAACACCCTCAACTTAAAATTGTTGCTTGTCCTCAAACAACAAACTCAATCTCTATAGATAATATAGTAACACATAGACCTCAACCTAATAGCATACATCACATAAATCTCAAACTCAGATACCTATACCACCTTTTCAAAATAAAATAGATAGCTTTCTAGCAAACTAATACATGCTAGTGCATATGACAACACAACTATGACAAGTGAGGTACTATCAACAGTCCACAATCATTGGACAAGTCTAATGCTAACAATGCAATGCAAGTGCCCTTACAGAAAGAAGTCCCTTATATGACACTCAATGATGTTTTCATATATAACCTTGGGACTACGCAAAATCACTCACCCTCATAAAAGATATTCATGCATCATGCCTAATACCATAGGCTTACCCTTATACTCATGACTAAGATGTTGAACTACCTGGACTTGGATCACTTTAGGACTTTATGGGTTTGTAATGTAGGCTCAGGGGCTTTGGTATGATATTATCGGAAAATAATGACTAAAGGCCCTCTTTGACACTGCATTTTTCTACACTTTTACCCTACCAACTCTATTATTTTCATCTCATTCTCCCTTTCTTTTTTTTAAGCTTTTCTGGGTGCTTTCTTTTCATTTTTCATCTTTTTGCCTTTCGCAACACTTCATTTTTCTTTTTAGCTCATAACTAAGGCACTTATTTTTCTTGCACCAAATACATGATTTTCCCTTTTTCTCTGTATCACTAACTTTCCTCCTTACCTCTGTGTTTTACCCTTACACCAGCCACCCTTAACTTAGGCTTTTGGCCTGTGTTGAGGTGCATAATATCCATCCTCAGAACCAGGACCACTTTTGGTAGCCACTCCCAACTTAGGCTTTTTATCTCAGTTAAGGTACATAATGTTCAAGGAAGAACGAGGGCTAACAAGGCTAGGTTAATTAAGTGTTTTCAAAGAATAGGTACATATTAGGCTCAAACATTAGGAATAAAGGATATACTGCACTTTTGGTTGGTCATTTAGGCTAAGTGGACTTACTAATAACAAAGGCCTAAGACCCTTTCCTAATCCAATTAATCTACAGTTTAACTTAGAGTAATAGGGCAAGTTCTGAATTAGCACAAAATATATGAATCTAGCAAATTAAGCTCACACTCATATGACATTACATATATTACCAACAAAAGACTCTCAGATCATGCTTTTTATCTCAATTTATCGTCACTTATTAGAAAAAATATTATCACACACCTAAACATGCATGGTTGCTATCTAAACTACTAATCAAAATTTTTGGTGGATATCCTTTTTCAATCAAAACATAAAAATATGTTATATGCTATAGATATTAGTACTATATGCTACAAATACTACCTAAACATCCTAAACATATCGGTTCAACAGAAAGTAAATATCCATGGAAAAAAAGAACACAGGCAAGAAAACCCTGAGATAAAAAATTGGGGTAGTTATTGACCCAAGCTACTCAGACTTCACTGAGGCCCATAATTATCCACACCCTATCGAAAAAGATGTGCATTATCCCTAATTCACACATTTAAAGCAAAATAAAATATAAAGGGGTTAAAAAAAATCATACCTGGGTGTTTAAGCTCCAATGTGTGGCTGAGTCTGGCTACCCTCCTTCTTTGGGGTAGTCTGCTTAGTAGTAGCACTCTGTTTGGAGGGGCCAACTCACCTCATGCTCTGACTCTCTTGAGCCTGTCATCTCTCCTCCTCTTGTCTCGACCTCTTCAAGGCAAGCACGAGCTTCTCCTACTCTATAAACCCCAGACATGAGCGTATATCATCTGGATCATCATTCTTATGGGGCCTCTTCCCATGGGAAAGCTAGATAGGATCATCAGAAGCAAAATGATCAACCATCGGTACTGAAGGCGTAGTCGCTGTTAGTGCAATTGGTGCTACCAGTGTTGTAGTCATCTTGGCCTGGAGTCACTGGATCTCTATTTGTAGGGCTGTCAAGTCTAATGGTCAGGCCTTACCCAACCTCTGTTGTACTCTCTCCTCGAAGGCGTTAATACGGGTATCATGGTAGAGATACGGTCCTGAATAAGGGTGACTGTGAATGCTTGCATATGATCTTCCAAGTCTGAAATGACCTGGCGGATCCATGGCATAATCTGATGAACAAAAAGAGTGAATTGCGATTCAGCGTGGGATAACCTCTGTGTCAGGGTCTATATAGATACAGTAGAGACATAAACTATGCCCGCAAGAATAGCTTAAAAAGCCATGGCTTGTGGTGCAGGAATAGAAGTGGTAGGCCCCCTATCCTCATCTGGATTGGGCTGCGGGGGCCTCTCCTTAGTAGCAGGAGCAGTGGCGGTGGTAGTCTGTAAACCCTCAGGTGGTAGTGTTAGGGCAGATATCTCAAGCATAGGAGGAGGTTATGATCGCTGGAGTGCCACCGAGTTTTCTTCAGGCCTGATTAGGCTGGGATCTAATTTATGCTGGGCCTCAATTAGCTGGTCCAGCTGGTGCAAACTCTCCACCGTTGACTCTAGACAAAGCCTATATATCAAGCAATGGAATAGGATAGACCTCTTCAGGGTGGCCTCATGAATCTTCTTGACTATGAGGTGGGCCAATCAATATTATAACCAGCTAAGATGCTAGCAACCAATATCGCATGCTTTGGCTTTAATATGTTATCATCAAGTGTAGGCTAGATGCATGAACAAATAACTGCCTACCAAAATTTGGCGAGGAAACTGAGCGAAGCCTTGATAATAGGCTCCAAGTGTGTGGCAACCCAAGCAGGTTTCAGACCCTACTCAACAATATAACCAGCCACCCATCTCATCAAGCTGGCTCATCGCTCTGGATTTCTCATAACTAGGAGGTCCCTTTTCTTCTATACCCTGTAGTCAAACTCTATGGTAGATATGAGGGAAATAAACTTTGGTCTAAAAAGCATCTGGCAGATGGTGGTCTTTGATATATCCTCCTACTAGACCCTCACTCTCATCTCAGTCAGTCTGGGATGAGCAAGGGGCTTCTTCCCCTTAGGAAGAGTATTGTGTATCGTGGCTGCATATGAAGTATAAAACTCCCTCACCATGGTTGGGGAGTATCATCTAAGAGAGTGTGTGAGTCACTAAAGCTCGTAGCGAATTATCGTATCATAAAGACCGGGGATACAGTTGAGTCTGTCGGAGATGACACTGGGCTCCTCATATATAGAGCGGGTTGGCTTACCTTGGTCTTTCTACTGCTGGCCCCTCTATGTTAGATGTCACGCATACCCGCGACACACCATTAACTAGTGATGGCATCAGGTGGAAATGGTGGTGATTGGGGTACGACATCATACTTTGTCTCTGATCCATTCTCAGAGCTGGACTCCTCTCTGGATGAAGTCATCTGGATTGAATCACTCCCGCTATTGCCTCCCTCATCAAACTAGGGAGTGCGAACAATAAGCCGTGAGTCTGCCCAGCTCTGGTAGCAACTCTAGTTCCTAGGCGATCCGCCTTTGGGTTTGGAGTAACTCCAAGCTCCTCTACTGATCCACTCGGAGTTGGGACCTGCTTATCATCAGAGGACTCATCTCTGAGCCTCCTCGGTAATGTTAGGATCTCATCACATTTGTCTTTTGGGGCCATAATACTTAAAACATGAATATTTATGCACCTTGGTTAGCCCCGTAAATCAAAAATTGAAGTGCAAAAATGTTTCAACTGAAGTCGCAAAAAGGTCTACGAAAGCATCTTTACGGGTCATAGTTAGTACTATGAACCATAAAGGGCTTTCGTAAAATAGGGATTCAAATAATTTTTTTCACTGGAAAACTCTACGAGACCAGGTACGACTCATAAAGTGGTTTACAAGTCATAGACTGGGTCGTAGAGATTTCCGGTGAGTGAATCTATTCCATGTAAGTTTCTACGGGACCTATCTATGAGTCGTAAAATGATCTACCACTCGTAGAAGGTCTATTCTGATGGATACTCAAAAACTTCCAGTTTCTGGAATCTTTTACAAGGGGCAATTACGACTCGTAGAATTATCCATAGGCTGTAAAAGCCACTCATAAATAAGAAAACTTAGTTACCTGAGTTTCTAAGCCCATCAAAATGGACCCTAAATGACTTTTTCAACAAGTATTCTACCAGCATCGAAGCAAAAATGCATATACGCATATGATTTTGATACCACAACCAATACCCTCTACACGTTATTCAACACATATACCCCATCGAAAGTGATTAAGCGTATTTATCCTACTATTCTGACCACTTATGATCAATTCAACAAGATTACGCACCTATGTCATCACCCACCAATTCACACACAAAATCAATTAATCATATATGTTGGGTGAATCAATAGGCACCAAAAACTATTCAAAACATACAATTAAGGCAACGATTCCCAATTCTGGACTTAGACGAATATTCAAACATGGGCAACCCAAATTGATTAATCACATATTAACATCAATGATAGATTCCATGTCTCAACTACCATTTCCAACACATTTTCCAATTCAATCATACAAGATAGGACAAATTAAAGATTTTGAATTAACCAAACAATTACTAAGATATGTGATTAAGTTGAAGAAGATAAAGGAGGTGAATAGGCACTAAAACCTAGGTTGCCAAAAAATCACTAAAAAATAGGTGCACGGCTACCATCGGTGGTCGAATTCTTGTGGGAGAGGGGCTGGTTGGGTAATTTTATAAATTAGGTTAGGAATGGGGTCAAAATAATTTGGCCCCATTATTTATACCTTGATCGGGTCAACTAAAATCTAATAGGTGTGAACTTTACGAAACTCGATTATAAGCCATAGAGTATTTTATGGCTCATGAACTATGGTTTCATAGAACATCCAAACCTTAGATTTCAGGCCTGGGTTTCATGGACCAGTCTACGAGTCGTAAAGTGATTTACGGCTCATAGACACCTTAACACTTAATGCTGAAGCTCTTGAGAGAGCTCCTAACTCACAGTGCGCTTTTTAGTGATCAGGACCGTCATGTACTTTGTACACCCTAGCATCTTCTCTAATGCCTTAATGAAAGGAATATTGATGGAGAGTTATTTAAGTGATGTGCTGTCAAAATACAACACATTTGGTGCCTAAAACAAGGGAATTTGCGAGTTCTTAATGTGACATTTTATGGATTTTATGTGTTTTTATGTTGTTGTTGCAAAAAAATTAGGTTGGCATGATTTTGAGAGAAAATTACAGATTTTGCTGAAGTGCAGGACATTCGAGTCATCCTACGGGTTGTAGCCCAAGCAACGAGTTGTAGGGTGCTCTCATAGCAAGAAACAGTAAGCAAAATCAAGAATCTGCTAAGTGGGGTTAGCCCTACGAGGCCACCCTACAAGTCGTAGGTCTCACTACGACTCGTATAGGTAGGAGAAACAGAGAGCAAAAATTTTGGACCAAGAACTGAAGGCCTAGACTAGGAGAGGAGCATACGAGTCATAGCCCAAGCAATGACTCATAATAGTGGATCATAACAGTGAAGTCCAAAGGGTCAAGTGCTAACTACGAGACCCCGATTATGACTCGTAGGTCACCCCATGAGTCGTATCTGTGTGATGTACCTGTTTCTATCTATCTTTTGTATTTAATTTTTAGGGTTAAATTGTAAATAGTATAAATACTTAATGATAGGGTTTTAGAAAGAGAGCTGATACAGTGAATATCTTTTAGAACATTTTGAATATTCTCTCTTAAATATTCTAAGGGTTTTTTCTAGGGTTTAGTATAGATTCTCACTTTTAATTTCAAGACCCACTTTTGGGGATTGCAAGACACACATTGTACTCATTCTCAATTTACCAAAGCTTGTGGCTTACAACTTATGATGTTCTTGTTCTTCATTGTTTTGGGCAAACTCTCAACTATGTCATTCATTTTTATTATTGTTGATTTTGCCTTAGCCATGAGTAGCTAAGCACCCGCAACTTGGGGTTGTGGGAAGCATGAGTAGTTGACTTGAAATAACCTAGAAGCTGTACATTTCTTTGACTGGGGTTTTGCATGTATTATTTATTTCCCTTCACTTTGATTGATGTTTGGTGGTGGCCAACACCAAACTCTACCTACTGTCACGATCCTAACTAGGTAGTGACGAATAGGAAAAGAAAAGTAAATGACAGAATTTGATTGATGTGTTCTCGTTTAATCAACCAAACCTGACCAATGGGAGGTTGACTGGGACAATGGGTAATGGTTAGTTGGCACACCATGGTTGCTGACCAAGTGCCATGGTGAAATTCGACCTTCACCTTTATGAGAGGGCTGGAAGAACCTAAGTTACCATCCTACATGTGAATTCCCAATTAGAGTTATATTGTTTAGGGTAATTAAGTCAATGAATCATGGAGAACACAATTCTCGAGTTGTCCCTAAATTTGAGTGTCTTCCTGAATAGTTAGTATAGTGTTTATTTTTATTTTTATTTTTGTTCTTAAATCACAAAAATCCCCCCTCCCCCATTTAGAGATTTTAGCAATCGATGCTTGAAATGATTTATAGTGGATCTCTATAGTCAAGGCTCAAATTCCCTATGGATTCGACCCTAACATCTGGTTAGGTTAATTGCTGACAGTGACCACTTTCTTATTGGAGCTTGAACATTATAAAAAAATATGGATCCATTGCCAGGGAATACGACTAGGTTCTTGACTTGATTTTTCTATTAGTTAGTATGAGTATTAATTTCTAGACTCTCTTGTATTTTACTTTTCTTGTTATTTTTATTGCTTAGCTTTTATTGAGGTTGATTGGCACCATGACTGAACAAAAGCTCTACATTACAAGTGACTTGTTGGAGACCTTGCAGAGACATGTCCTGTTCTATGGGTAAGAGTCAAAAGACCCCCAAACTTACCTGTAACAAATTACTCAAATGTTGAGGGGGGTGCTTGGTACAAGACATCCTGCTTGGGAGGCCATGGCTCTTCAAACCTTTCCTATGACTCTCAGGAGTGAAGCTGCGGAATGGTGGTCAATTCTCCCACCAGATGTTTGTTCCAACTGGGAGGGGGGAAGGTACAAAGAGTCTTCCTCATGAATTTTTACAAAGAGCTCAACAAGCAAGAGCTACAGAATAACATCTGCAATTTTAAACAAGTGCCAAAAAAATCTTTGGTAGTAGCTTGGGAAAGATATAAAAAGTGTTTGGGGATGAAGCAGAACCATTGGCTGGCTGATGATGTATTGGGGACTAGCTTCTACTGAGCACTAACCTCT
Organism: Solanum virginianum; assembly: GCA_000787875.1. NCBI lineage: Eukaryota > Viridiplantae > Streptophyta > Magnoliopsida > Solanales > Solanaceae > Solanum > Solanum virginianum. The sequence goes on from DF359791.1 coordinate 58,842, forward strand.
AAACAAAAAGGACATACTGATGCCTTATTTGGAGGGACTATTGGCCATTTCTGAGGCAGCCATTCAACGAAATTGTCGAATATATGGATAAACTGTCTACCATCACCCAAGTTTACCAATCTTTTCAAAAACAACTAGTACTGACCACTAGTGCACCAGAGGGAACCCCAAGTACTACCAGAAAGGAGAGTTTGCCAAATTGGCTTAGGTTACCACACTAGCAATGCATTACTGATAAACTCTTAAAGATTGAGCGTATTCTTGAGCAAGTGCTTACCAAAACCACCAAGAAAGAAGAGGTTATACAGGAGGTAAAATTTGATGTCATCAAGGGAAACTACAAAGTGGACCAACAAGCAATGGCAATACAAAGACTTGATAATAGGGTCCAGCAACCTGCAACATGGNNTGGTAAAATTTGATGTCATCAAGGGAAACTACAAAGTGGACCAACAAGCAATGGCAATACAAAGACTTGATAATAGGGTTCAGCAACCTGCAACATGGTTAGAGCCTATGCAAAGAGATCAGAAAAGGGGCCAGAAGAGTAAATATGAGACTCTATAATCCCATGAGGAATTCTGAGTACTCATGATGATAAAGTCGAGCTATGACGTTAAATAAGGCATTTCTTGGGAGGCAAATCAAGTGTCTTTTATATTTTCTTTGGATTGGTTTGAGCTTGTTTTGATTGTTTAACCCGTTAGGTAGTAGTTTGATGTTCATTGAGATGTTTAAAGACACTGGATCAGTGGTGTTATTTTGGACATTGGTATATTTGGAAGTTTGGTTTGCAGGTATAGATCAAGAGCTGAACAGTTAATAAAAATTACCTGTGGAGCAACCTCTACGAGCAGACTTATGAGTCGTAGTGCATGCCAAGATGCATAGTCATGCCTTATAGAGAGAAACAGTAAGGATGTAAAGTTGGCATACATACTACGAGCCAACCTTATGATTTGTAGGGTCCCCTACAAGTCGTAAGTGGAGTTCGTAGTGCCCAGGTATGAACTTCAATTTCGCTAAGTGTTGAGATTTGTTAGGAGACCAGGACTTACGAGTCATATGAAGTCCTATGACTCGTAGTCGAGGACTCGTAGATCGATCTACAGATTTTTAAAAGTTGAGCCAGTTTAGTATATTAAAGGTCAAATGTTTTAATTGACCCCTCATTTCCCTCTTTGAAATGGTTTTCTTCTCTATAACTCCCCAACCACTATTTACTACTATTCTATTCAGCCCCAAACCATTTTTCTGTCAAGATTTCCCAGCAAGTGCACTCCATTAGGGTTTCAACTTCTCCTATCTCTCTCATTACATCTTCATCTTTTCATCTGGTGAGTTTTCTTAGTTAAATTTGGCACCCATGCTATGATCTTTCTTTATTGGTGTTTGAATGAGTGTTTTGTGATCATATTGGGTACACCCATGAAAAAATATTGTGTAAGCATGAAGAGTAGGTTTTGGTGTTGTTAAGTTCCCTGCCATGATTTGAAATTGTATGTTGGCCCTTGCTTGGTGCTATAGTATTGACATGTGATCAGGAAAGTATGATGCATGATTATTGATGGACTGATTTGCAAAATCTTGTGGAGGTCAAAATTTGGGGGTATTGGGGTATTTCAATTTTGCTAATTTAAAATACCATTGTATGAATTGGTTGCAACCTTTCTTGAATCTCCATATGCTTTGTATCATTGTTGATGAGTGTGAGTTTTGAAATTAGTTCATCTTAGGTATGTTTTGAATGTAAATGGGGATAGGTGAAGGTTGATTGTGTCGACTTGTCATGTATGAGATTGATTGTGTGTTTATGAGTTCATGTTGCTTCGATACTTTTTAGTTATTGACTTGAATGGTTTTTGGTCATTGTGGAAAGGTTACAGGCACCCCAGGTGCCTTCTGTTATCTGCTACAAGGACCCACTACGAGTCATAGGTCACCCTACGAGAAAAGTGGCTCTTTATAGAAGGCAACAATCACCTTTAATGCCTTAACACTTACCATACGAGACCCACCAACGATACGTAGCTCTTGCTACGTCGCGTAGTGGGGGTCTCATGGGCCTGATTAATGTTTCCAAAATGTTTCTGGAATGAGGTAAGAGCCCAGATTATGACTCGTAAGACACCCTATAAGTTGTACCTGTTCTCATATCTGATTCTAGAATGTATTTTTCTTTAGTACCTTGGTACTATGAGGCTAGAGTACGGCTGGTAGGTCACCCTACGAGTCGTACCTACACCTCGTTCCTACAGACCTGCAACTGGTTCAGTGTATTTACTTTAGTGGTTTTGTTATTCTTTGTTTGATTGTTTTGTGTGAATCCCTTTTAGATCAAATATCTTGGGGCTCATTGAATGGCATTTGGTAAATGTTTAGGTACAATGCCTCAAAAAGGTAGAAAGGACACTGCCGCAACTTTAAGACACCAACTGAGAGATGAAACGTCGAATGATGCTTAGTCAGAAGTGTCAATTAAGGAGATGAATGTGTACATTTACGCTAAAGCAAATGTACCATTGACAAGTCCCAAGCATCAAGAGCCCCAATAAAAGTAGACAGTCCCTCCCAGTCTGAAGAAGAGGGTACTAAAGAGGGGTCAGATGATGGTCTCTCACTTTCTGAGTCAGTGTCTATTGAGACATCACAAGCTCAACCAGAGGAGACTGCTCCCCCACAACCAGCTGATTCCACTTATACTATCACCTCCACAGACCCCAAAGCATGAGATGGTGCATTCTGAGCATAAAGGAGATTTATGACAAGGATATGGAGCCAAAAAATCAAGAAAAGCTAGTATGGCAGTTCTATGAAGAGGTAAGGCTGAAAGACTCAGGGCTGAACAGTGTGCCGACCTTGGAGGCTGAGATTGATCGCGATAGGCTAGGGTAGCTTTTACAAAGGTTTGGCAAGTACGCCCCATATTTAACCCGACAATTCTATGCATCCTACTACGCTACTATCCGCAGGGACCTTCCCATAAATAAGAAGGCAATTGAGCAGCTATAGTTGCGTGAGGTCCTAGTTTGGGGTGAGACTGTTGACATTTCAGAAGAAACTACCAGAAGGGCCCAGTTTGGGCCAAACTAAAGAGCACCTCGTTCCACTGCTAAATATCATAACCGAATTGCAAAGATGAGGAAGATCATGAATGAGAAGGATGTTGGGTTGAAAATAGAGCTTCTCAGGTGGATAGCAGGCCAGATTTGCAAGGCAGGTACTGAGCCTACATGGGTCACTAACCATGCTGATCATATTGTGAAGTCCCACATCTCATTCCAGGCAAAATTTTGGTGGTCCATTATCTGTTGGCACATCATACCTACATTTGCGGATAATGTGATCACATTGGAGAGAGCTGTACTATTAGCTAGCATTTTAGCTGGCTACGAGATTGACTAGGCTCGCGTCATGGCGGGGCAGATCCATGAACCCAGACTGCATTTCCTTTTCCTATCTTGATACTTAAATTATGCAATGTTGCTGGGGTACATGTTTCTCTCAATTGGACCCTCATGTAGAGGGTTTGCGCACCATGTATCCCAGGTTGAGCAAGGCTGATGAGAACCCAGTGGCCCTACAGAGAGCAGCTTCTTCTCCCATTCCAGAGCCATTCCCCATTCAACCACAGACTCAAGAGCAGACACCCAGCCACTACCAGTGCTACTCTAGCTACTTCAGGGCCAACTCCAGCAGTTGAGATCGATGCGACACCATCCTCTAGCACACCTGCACCAGCACTTTCTACTACACAAGTTGATTCTGCAGACTTATATTTTATGTCTGCTCTTGCATTTTAGGTATTGGTACGCAAGGTGATGATGTTCACACTCCAATAAGAAAACGATCGCTGTCAGCAATTAACCTAACCGAAGGTTAGGGTCAAATCCACAGGGAATACAGAGCTTGACTAAAAGAATTCACTATCAATCATTCCAAGTACTTATAACTAAAATCTCGAAATGAGGGAGGGGTTTACGATTTGAAAACAAAAATAAAATAAACACTATGCTACTATGCAAGGAAACACTCAAATTTAGGGACAACTTCAAAATTGTATTCCCCATGGTTCGTCAACTCGATTACCATAGACAACATAACTACAATTAGGAACTTCGCATACAGGACAGCAACTTAAGTTCTTCCAGCCCTCTTATGAAGGTGAAGGTCAAATTTCACCATGGCACGTGGTCGGCAACCATGGTGTGCCAACTAACCGTTACCCATAGTCACAGTCAAACTCCCCTTAGCCAGGTTTGGTTGATCAGATGAGAACACATCAATCGAATCCTATCATCTACTCCCCTTTTCCTATTCGTCACTACCTTGGTCAGAACCGTGATAGTAGGCAGGACTTGGTGTTGGCCACCACCAAACAACAATCAGAATAAAGGGAAATAAAAAATACATGCAAAACCCCAATCATAGAAATGCAATAAATCTAGGTCATCTCAAATCAACTACCCATAGTTCCCACAACCCCAAGTTGTGAGTGCTTAGCTACTCATGGCTAAGGAAAAACCAACAAAAATGCAAATACAAAACATAGTTGAGAATTTTACCCAAAGCAATGAAGAGAGATAACACCACAAGATGCAAACCACAAACTTGATAGATGGAGAATGAATGCAAAGTAAGATTTGCAATCCCTAAAAATGGATTTTCCAAGAGAAAATGAAAATCTACACTAAAAACATAAAATAATCTAGAGAGATTATTCAAAGGTAATATTCAATCTTCAAGTCTGGAATCTCTCTAAAAATAAAACATAACATAAAGTATATATAGTATTTACAAACGTAACCCTAAAAATTACACAGAAAAGACAGCTGACAGCACATACATCTCACAGATACAACTCGTAAAGTGACCTACGAGTCATAATCAGGGTCTCATATCAGGCACTTGCCATTTTGGACTTGACTATTATGACCCATTGGTACGAATCGTTGCTTAAGATACAACTTGTATGCTCTTCTCATAGTCTAGGCCTTCAATTTTTGGTCCAAAATCTTGGCTCTCTGTTCCTTGCTACGAGTCCACCTACACGAGTCGTAGAAAGACCTACGAATCATAGGATGGCCTCGTAAGGCTGACCTCCACTTAACAAATTTCTTGATTTTTGCCCTCTATATCCAGCTACGAGATCACCCTACAACTCGTAGCTTGGGCTACCACTCATAGGTGAACTCGTATGTCCTGCACTTCAGCAAAAATCTGCAATTTTCTCCAAAAATCATGCCAACCTACCTTTTCTACAATAACAACACAAAAACACATAAAAACCACAAAAAAGTAACATTAAGAACTCACAAAATCCCTTGTTTTAGGCATCAAATGTGTTGTATTTTGACAGCACATCAACATAATCAAACTTAGAACTTTTGTTCCAAAAAGCACCACAAATTTGGAAGAGTCAAAAGCATTGTGACTACACAATTAGGGAACAAATCTGTCATTATAATTCTAGAAGTTACATTTAAGCAGGATGGGGAGATATAGCATTTAAGATTGATAATTTCATCAAAGAAAATAAAGGAGCATTTCGTACAAATACACTTTTGAAATTGACATTACGAAATAGGGGGCCACTCTTTTTTTATTAAGTTTCCAAACAAGCACATGGCTGACAACATTCTTGAAGGTTAGAGGGCATAGAGAAACCGAAGACTCACCTTGAGTGATGGTCGTCGACTATCAGTTATCTCATTAATTAAGAGCCCTCAACATGGATAAGAGCACAAGGAGTGCCTCGTCGATTTTTTATGAGAAAATGTTTAAAGCTATTGAGAATTAAAATAGGGGATGGCTAGAAATAGAAGAAGAAACATCCCTGAAAAACCACTTGAAGCATGTTAGAATGAGAATGAAAGGCTACAGAAAGGAAATTCTGAAAGAGGTAAAGATAGTGTACAATGGTTTTACCTTTTTATTTCTGATATGGAGCGAGTCAAGAACCATAGTGATTTCTCGAGAGGTGGAAGTGCTGTAGAATAAGGACTATTGGGCTCAAAAATCCTACATAGTTAAAGATAATAGGTTCTACATTGATACAGAGTGGCACATGGATTCTTCTGAGCAGATACCTATTTCAAATAATACAACTGACAAATGCCTAGCAAGAGACAGAGTGGCACATGGATTCTTCTGAGTAGATACCTATTTCAAATAATACAACTGACAAATGCCTAGCAAGAGAAAGGTCTTTCTTTTAATCAAAATTAATGGGCTCCTAATGGGCCAAAACAAAGCTCAGACAATCGATTTTAAGGGAGCTACTTCTGATATAGGCCCAATTAATTTTACTGAGACCCAGCTTCTCAATTCTAACTATTAGAATAGGAATAGGAATATATAATCCTATTTATAATTGGAATAGGAATAGTATGTTGTCTCTTACTTGTAGTTAGATTATATTGTAGTGTCTATAAATAGGATCTCTATATAGTAATGTAAATACATAATTCAATAATATTTTTCTTCTGTATTTCTCACATGGTATTAGAGCGGGTAATGCTTCAACCTACTATTCCTGTTGTGGGTAATTCTTTTGCTTGTGTTTCATGGTCTAGTCCTCTTGGATCATAGGTTTTGGACTCAGGCACTTCTAACCATATTTCTAATAACAAATCACTTTTGTATGATATTGTTATTACTGACATTGATAAAAAAAATTGTATCACTAATTTGAAGCAACATATCTTTTAGTGTTTTCAAACTAAAGATTGTAATGATACTCCAGGTTATTTCTATGGTTTGGTTGTTATTATGTTAATTTGAGCATGTGCATAGTGACCTCGGGACTATTGGGGTGATTATTGCTTAGTTTATTCAGGAATTATGTTGATTTTTGAGCTAACTGAACAGTTATACCCGTGAAATGAGTTTTTAAGTAACGTTCTAGTAAACAACCTCAGAATGGAATTCTAACAATTCCATTAGCTTTAGAACAATCGAATTAGGCTAGGAGCATGTCCAGTACAATTATATCATCGATTACAAATTTGGCTGCCGAAACATGTTAATAGTTGACTCAATTAATGCTCTAGGGAACTGTGCTTCAGAAAAGAATTTTGATAGCATTATTAGCTTGAAAATATCAATTTTGGTCTGGTTCGACCCTTCGTCTAATACCAGGGACTTCTGGATATGATTTGACCCCAGGGGCTTTCTGTTAAAAGTTGCAAATAAAGAAGTGGGACCTTACTTTATCGTAGGAAGCTCTATTGGAAATTTTGACCACACTGTTAGATCCAAAATATTGAAACCATATGGTTACATAGTTTGTTTGCAAAAATTAGAGTCTGAATGAGCACGAAATGACGAAAAAGAGATTGAAGGATAATGAAAAGGGGATGATATGGCAAGCAGTTGTGCTACCACATGGCATGACCAGGCGCTGCCACATGGCAATGACCTAGTAATATTGAAGATGTATATATATAGATATAGATATACATATAGATATGGATGTTTCTAGGCAATTAAACACATACCTCTATCAACTTTATACCGTGATTTCCAGCTCATTTTTCATTCGATTTGAGTGATTCAAAAGGTCACATGACTTGGTTTTCCCAAGGAACGTCGTGATAAAGTTGGATTTGGGATTTGACACATATTTTAAGGTAAATTTCTTGTTTTTATTGATAATATATCGGGAATGAGTGAAAACTTTACATTGCAATATTTCGGTCATTTCTCAATGGAATTAAGTTAAATTTATGTCTAAACTATTCTGCGTTCTGAGTGAAATGTTATAGTATGCTAGGTGTTCACTATTTATGTTTGGTTTTTGAGAAATTTTACCAAAAAAGTTTTGAAAAGAATGTTTTCTCGGTAAAGTTTTTAACTTCTTTTTTTTGGGCTTTTTCTCGATCTTCTAGGGTCCATTTTGGGTCGATTTATGGCTATCGACTCGAGGTGATGTGGGGATAATTTTATTAGGATTGGTTTAGCATTTAAAGTGTGGACCCTAATTTTTCCTATTTTAGTCAAAATTGATGTAATTTCATCCTTTTCTTGAGATTTTACAGCCAAATCAGCCGTAATGATCTTATGACTTATGCTTTTAATAGCTAATCAGCATTGGAAGGTGATTCAGAGGGGAATAGCTTAGCTTAATTGAGTCAGAGCAAGAGACATCAAATGCCAAGTAGTCTAGGTTTCTCTAAACCCTAGACTGAGCTTAAATATTTGAATATTCGAGTTGGAATGTGTATAAATATACTGTTTTATGGATCAAATTGTGGAGTATATGTTGTATATGGCTAGATAAGGTCTATGTGTTGTATACATATATAATGTCATGGGACAATAGTTGTTGTATTAAGGGTTGTGTTGGTTGTAGCTATTATGTTACCTAAGTACTTACATTATATGACTACGAATAGGACGGAAAGGGGTTGGCTGGAGATGTGAACATGTGATAGTTATGTACACTGAGCTTGACTCTTACTTGTATATATGTACATTATGAGGAGACATAACATGTTCTTGGGATGGGTATAGTGCACCCCTAAGGGAGCCTTGGATTTTATGATATGAGAGGTGTTTCTACTGAGCCACTAGAGGGGTAGAGACGGGAGTGTGACCCTAGTAGCTAGGTGCAGGCTATATCTAATGTGCTTACCGAGGATTATCTATGATGAAACACTGGTTATATGGGTTAATCTTCGGAATTAGCATCCTGTTTAAAGGAGCAAACATTATTACTACGCTTTGATATGATTTTGGTCAGGTGAAATCCTTTCATTTATCTAGCTTCTTGGGCCTTAGATTAGGTTATACTAACGTTGCTCTATTAGTTGCTTTACATAGAGAAGAAACCCAGGAAAGGCTGAATATGGGCTAGTGCCTGAGACAGGAATATATTATGACTTGACTAATGAAACGCCCCAAATCGTGCTTCGGAAATAGCCATAATCGTAATTTCTATGTATCTTAAAATCTATGCATGATATCAAAATTTTGACTTCATATTCTCCATCAGGGGGAAAATTGATTGGGAAATGGGCATAGCCCAGATTTTAGAGGACCCATAGCGAAAAATAAATTTTGCTAATTTATGATTTCCAAAGAGCATATAGGCCCTAACTGCGACGCATCAGGGGCGCCAATTAGTGTTAATTTTATCTTCACGATGGGTTCGCATCGTGAACGAGACGTGGAGCAATGTTAATTTTTTCTTAATTTTCTTGTGTTGGCCAAGGGCATTAGGGTCATAACCCCGTGCCTACTTATACATGAAAACACTCATACTTGGCCATTTTTCAACTCTATATCACTCAAAACCCTCACAAAAACCTCTCCAAGACTTAACCAAATATCTTATTCACATTTTAAGGATTTCAAGCTTAACTGTGGAACTCAAGGATTCTCTTCAAGCTCTAAGTTTCCTTCAATCTCATCTCAAGAAAATCCAAGTTTAAGGTATGTGGGTTTCATTCGTTAGATCATTTCACCCATGGAGACCAATATTCCTTTTTATGAAAATTGCATATTTCCAAGTTGTATCATCTATGGGTATCTCTTATTTATGGATTATGATTATAAATTATGTTGGAGTTTTATGAAATGTTGACTGATTATGCATGTCTATCTATTTCAAGCTTATACCATGAATTGATTTTGTTTATTGGGACTATGCATGTTTTGAGCTATAAAACTATGATCTATTATGAGGTTTGATGATGGATTTCAAGGTACCCTACATGAGGGTTTTACTATATGTTAGTGGGTTAACTTGCATTGAGTTTTCTCATATTATTTCACTCTTGAATTGCATGATTTTGAACAAGAATTATGAACCCACCAAGTGTTTGATAAATTGTTATGACAAGGATTCTCATGTTATGGATAATCTAATACATGATTTATAAGCCAAGTGACTATATGATGATTAAGGGCTTCCTCATTTTAACTGTATTGGCTTATGTCTTGTTGCATTGCATCCTATTCGAAATCTCAATATAAGTGTAAAAATCATCATGAACTCATCAATGTAAGCATGAATGTATGCAATGACATAGGGGCTAAAACATAAGACTTGGAATCATAAAAAGGTCTTGATGTGTTATCATAAACTTGAATAGAATGAAAGAGATATAGATATTGCTTCTTCATGCCCGCATCGGCTTCCCAAGAGACATTTTTTACTAAACTATTCTTACAAAGGGTCTTGATAAACACTACATCCTTACTAATCAACTTTTCCATCCTATACGTCCATCGGGACCCCTTCCTAGGCCAACTTATCATCCACAACACCCACAACCTCAAAGAGTTCTATAGCACTAGAGTCACCAACATATCCCCTCAACCTAGAAGCATGAAGAACCGGACGATCCAAACCACATCCCTATGCAATTCCAATACTTATGCAACCTGACCAACTACCCTCCACACTCTATGAGGACTCACAATCCTCAACTCAATTGTCAATCTTAAATACACCTAACTCACTTGGTACTATAACTACCATCTCCCCCTTGGGAGACAACCTCCACTATATCATCTTCTCACCCAAATCTTCCAACTCCAATAAGGTGGAAGTGAGGCCTTTCCTAATCTAGACCTCTTAACCAAAAAAGATTTGGAACCATCAAGAACAATATACTACCATGCTCAACTTCCTTCAACCTAACTCCCTATCTAGCCAACCAATGGACCCCACTAGTCTCCTCTTTGCCACCATCAACAACATATGCTAGGCTACCTAGAGCATTGACCGCAACATTAGCCTTACCAGGGAAAAATAATGCACACCCATTCATAATCCTTAAAGAATTCTAACCACCTTCTTGCTATCCACGATGCACACCTATCATATTTGGCAAACAACTTCTCATCCTCCAAGACTCACAACACTACCCCCAAATGGTTCACAAGCTCTAGCTAAATCAATGCTCCACCACTATAGGCCACCATAAACATGCCAAGGTAGGGTTTTAAGACCCTATTCAAGAAACCCACAAACACCACTAGTACATAAGTCAATCAACAACTCCACCAATACCAATAATGCTCATTCCTAATCAGAAAAGACACCTAAGGATATCACCTACCTTCATCCCCACTTGGAGACAAAACCAAAGATCAATCTTAGAGAAATGACTAACCCATTATAGTTGACCAAATAGATCACCCATCCTTAACCATCATATCACAACCTTATGGGTGCTACCCTCATCGAAAGCATACTATGCAAGTAGCCAAAACATTCCAAAGCCTCCAACACCTCAAACTAAATCCAACCAAGATCACAAGATAAGACTCTATGCCACGATAAGATGGGGAAACCCTTATAGACCTCTACTAGCCACAATAGACTCACATAACCATCCGGGACACCCACACACATATGAATCCTACTAGCACCAAGGAATAACACAATAAATAGCAACCCCCAGACCTATCAAATCACCCTACTCAAAATGTCGATCACAACATTGGACTCACTTAGGGTCAACTAAGTCATAGCATAAACAATAGAAGAGGACCTACTCGCAAGCTCCGATAATATAACCCACTAAACTTAAGAAGCTCCTAATACCCAAGGAGGTTAAGGTCTAGGCTAATATCTAATCACCTTTGTTTTACTAGGGTCCACCTTAATGCCATTACCTGGCACAACATTACCTACTAAGGCAACCTCTTACAACAGAAATTCCCACTTCTCCTATTTAGCATCCAACTTTCTTCCTTGAACTATGTAATTCTACCCTCAAGGACTCAACTACCTCATTAGGGGAAAAAATCATATCATCACCCAAACCACCATAAGCCTATTAGAGTAGGGACTAAAGATCTTATTCATAAGACTTGTAGGTATTAATGGTGTACTAGTCAGACCAAAAGGCACTACGCCAAATTCAAAATGTCGAAAAGGGACATTCAATGCCTCATCTACCAACAACAATAATTCCATAAACAAAAAAACTTAGGTTCAACACCTCCAAACCACACAAGGTGATAAATGCAACCCCTTAGAGACTAATTGTACCTTAAGGCATGAAATAGACCTACCTCCCTTGCTACCACTTAACCATCTACCACTCAAAGACAGACTCATTGGGGAGTCGGGATCTAACTCTATGTATCCTACCATCCATGAAGACACAACATGCAAGCAACCATTCCATCCCTATAATGACATCAAAATCCACCATACCAACTTCAACAAGCCAGAAGCAAGACCTAATGCAATACAAACCTAAATCAACACCTATGAACTTTCTAGCAATAATATACTCAACCAAGAGATAAACACCAAAGGTTCACATCACAACATGGGACACACAAGAAGCCCACTAGCAACCAAAAATAATAATGAAAGAAATAGTAAAACTCAGATCCATCAACATTAAAACTTTCAACTTACCTTTCTTTGCCTTCCTTTTTGAAGTGGATGATCAACTAGAAGAGCAAAGAACATTCCTTAGAGGGGAAAATCATATCTCACTTCTAAAGCATGACATAAACCATGAAGAATAGAAACATTTCCTAAAATATCTCATAGCCTCCTACTCATAGTTGTGGTGCACAATACAACCATGAATAAGACTCTAATTGATGTGGTGTGTTGGACTCCAAGGATCTATCAACCTAGTGCTCTGATACCATCTTTGTCATGACCCAAGCCTAGGGCCTACATGTGATCGATAAATGAGAAACTCGAAGGAACCCCAAACAAGCGTCACAGCATATCATTACATATCCTTCATCGCAGAAGCAATTAGAAATGACAATAAGAGATAAGCATAAACAAGGGGATTTGGGACTAAGGGAAAGAGATAAACACTTGAATAATATAAACGAATCAAAGCTCAAACATTATACATAACTTGTCAAACAATACCTCTAGACATAAAACTTAGCTGCGGCCAAGACAAGCAACTGGGCTCACCCTAATAGTCATAATTATTCCAAAATATACAAGATATAGTCTAAACATAAGCATGAAAGAAGATAGATATTGTCCTCGGACGTGAGGACTCACCAAAAGCTAACTTGAACAATCTGTATAGCCACGAGGAGAAACAATAGAAGCTCTGGTTCCTACATGGTGATATCATGTAGGCAAGAGTATGTGTTAGTATGTTTGAATATACTAAGTATGTAGGATTGAATGCAACAAGAGATAGGTATCATAATTAAAATGCATAACAATAGGCAACAGGCATAATATAATAATATGGCATGTATGATCAATGCAATAATAAAACATGCTTAAGTAACTCATGCTCATATACGATATCATATGTGTAGAAGAGACCAAGCTATATTTTGAAAGTATAAACACCTTGGTAGGTTAGTGATGATTGCACCCATCACCCTCGTGGTTGAGACATTAATACCTCAACTAGGATATCCTGATCAGGCATGGTCTAATGCAACACTTTATATAGAATATATCATATGCATAAGCGTATTTCATTATCATAACATCAATCATATTATATATCATGCTTTGGACCTTTAATTCATCAAGAAACCATATTCGGACATTTTATCAAACACTTGGCGGGTGTGTAATGGGGGTACAAGACCATGCAATTTAGAGATAAAATAATGCAAGAAAATCCATTGTGAAACCACCAATAAACACCTTGAAACACCCTCAAGAAATATACATTAAACACCTCATCTAACCTTGCGATAGATCCAAGATTTATTACTCAAAACATAGCAAAATTGTCACAACTTTACATAGCTTTAACATAGTTCATAGATATGTTCATACTAGTAAACCCATTTGTAAAATCAACTTTAAATCATGCAAATTGAGTATAAAGGAGATTAAGGCACGATGGGTGGAAGAACCCAATGGCTAAACCCCACATACCTTGACTTTAGAGAGTTTCTTAAAGAAGATTTGAAATGGAGGCCTGAAGCTTGAATAAAATCCTTAGGTCCAAATGTAACACTTGGTGAGAAGACTAAATTACACCTAGAATTGACCTTATATGTAATGCATCTTTCCATGCTCTATTTGCATTTATCCGAGACCAAATTTGCGATCAATGCGAAAAGCTGAGTCTGAAAATAGTCTCGACTAAATTTAAACACAATCAAGTCAAATTATGAGTATGTGTGATATGAAAAGAGAGTGTAATGCCCATGTTAGTACTGGAACTTAAGTTTAAATTATGAGGAGTCATGTGAAAAGGGGAGATAATGTTGTAATAGTGATAGTCTGTATTGGGGAATTACTAGAAGAGGCTATCCATGGTGTATGTTTGGGATTAAGATGTTAACTTTCAAGGAATGTTATGTATGAGTGTAGTGTAGGTGCCATTTTGGTAGGAATAGTGGATTGAGATAGCTTATTGGATAGCAAAAGGCTTAAGATATGTATTCATGATAGGGTACAACTGTAGAAGGCTCTAACTTATGACTGCTACAAGAATCTAGATAGTATATTTGAGTTGTCAAGGTGTCGTTGGTACCTTGGAAGAATATTTTAGCAGCAGTTTCACATCTTTGAGTAGTAAGTAACAGAAGGATATAAGCATTATGTACATAATGGTGCTACAATCGTCTAGAGGGTTGTACTTATAGCATAGTGAAGAGAATTAGTTCACAGACTTAGAGAGGTGACCTTTGAGCTAAGGGGGAGATGTTTAGATAATGATTTCATCGTGATGATGCTTTATTCCTATCTTATACAAGGGCACCATGCCCATGATCCTGAATCATTCACTCCATGTAGATATGTGTTCATGTTCAGCTTTTAAAGTTAGAAGTGATAACTTCATTCAGCAATTCTGATCTTATCTCATGAACTAATAGTTTTCTAGCCTTTTTATTATCCAAGGCAAGACTTGAGCTTTCCAGTATATATGGTTCCATAAACTTGTGATGAGCCCCTAGTGGCATCACGTTATGTTATAAATGTCCTCATATCAGATTTCCTGAAGGAATCGTGCTTGTGATATTATACTTTTAGCCCTCCTAAAAATTATGTCTTTGTTATTGATAGTGATGATGATAGTTAATGAGTTGTGTCAGATGAAAGGGAATAGGTGATGATTATAGTACACTTATTCCATTTAAGGTTACAGATACAGATGAGACCTAGTTGTATGTAACAGATAGGTAAGGGTAGAATGGTATGCTCCTAATAGAAGTTAATAAGATTATGGGTGTAGAGGTGCTAACATAAGTTTAGCAAATTCTAAGTAACGTCGACCTCTAAAAAGCTATGAAATGATTAGGATAATAAGCTCAAAGGTGTAATCGCCATTAAGTGAGGGGTAGATGTAGGCTACTTGTGACTTTTGCAATGGATTCCAAGTAGATATGTGGGAATGGTATTCTTTATAAGCAAGCCTCCATGGAAGTGCAGCACATAGTCCTTATGGATTAGATTGGCATGAGTGTGATCATCTTAGGGGTAGTACTTTGTAACTTTGAATTAGGCTTGAACCTGATGGGAGTATGCAATCGACTTAGGTGATGATTGGAGCTGCAAGCTCCTGTTAATGAAGGGTAGAACTCGAGCAAAAGAGCATAGTAGTGAGGATGATTAGTGATCTTTAACAAAAGCCCCATGGGAGTTTAGAGATGAGTATTGAGGATTGTTTTTTTATGAATTTGATTATCTCAAGAATAGCACCTTTAGGCTTAGAATTAGGCTTGAAGGGAAGAGGAGGAGGTGGTACGATGGAAATTGAGTAAGAGCTATATGCTTAAGTTGATGGAGTTGAGTTTTCAACTCTTGAGTCATTGTTCACCCATGATTTGGAGTATTTGAGTAATTAAGTTCTTAATGTGTATATATTCCTGAGTTCAAATAAAGACTATTAAGATTGATGAGGGTTGAGGGTTTGAGTTATTGAGTATCGTCACAAGTCTTGAGTTTATTCGTGCCTCATTACCACAGCATCCTCATCATTCGAGGATGAATGATCCCAAGGGGGAGATTAATGCAATTGAGTCAAATTAGTTTTTTCAAAAAACTTCCAAAATAGTGGGCTTTCTGCGCCCCTTCTGCGACATGCTAGGGATGGGAAAACCCACTTTTTTTTGTGATTTTGACGTAAATTGAATTTTTGCGAAAATCAGGATATTTACATTGGTGCGTGACGTTTACAAAAAAGTGTTGTTTTTTTTCTTTCATTTGGGAAGGATAGTTTTGACCTTTCCCATACCCTTTAATCCTAAACTAGTTGGTTTTCAGTAATTTTAATCATTAAAATGCAGTATTCTCTTCAGAAATGTTAGAATAGTAGAATAGGTTCAAGAAAACACAAGCGTACACTCAAGATGCAAAGTTAGGGCTTTCAAGAATTCTTCCTAATTCTTCCAAGAAGTTAATTCTCAGGTATGTAAGGCCACTCTAAAATCTAATTTTTTGAGAATATTTTAGAAAACATAGTTAGTTTCATCCAAGAAGCTTCAAGTACTAGTTGAGGTCAAATTCATGTATTCCTATAAAGTTTATTAAATTCTCATTTGTACGTATAGATTCTTGATAAAATATTATGATTTTTGATTCCTTACTTGTTATTTAAAGTATTGATACCAAGATTTATAGCAACGAATGAGTTGCTGTAAATTTCATATGGGTTTCATGAACACCTATAAAGCTTATAGTTTGAGATAAGTTTGATAATCATTTTTCTTGAACTATATTTGCACTTTAGCTGAGTAATAGATACGTTTAAGAATATTTGAGAAGATATTAGTTTTCAATCAAGTTATAGAAGTTCAAATGAGAAAATTAAGTTAGTAAGTTAGGCTAAGTCCCCGAAAGACTGTTTTGGGATGAATCCACTCCCCTAGTTCTTCGTCCCCTACCCCGGCAAAGTATGGGATGGCTCTGGTAGCGTGGGTAAGATGTTGTATTATCACGAAGCTCATATTGATGGTTGTCGGTTAGAGAAACTTCCCAAGAAGTAAAGATTATTATTCTAAATATTGAGATTTAGTACTTCTTTATTAACGTATTCCTTTATTCATGTTGTATATTTAATTGAGTTGAAACAAGTACAGAACTAAGTTTTTTAGTACCATATTTTATATATATTTAGCTATGCTCATTAATGCGTTAATGTAAGTGTTTCTTTTATGTTGAGTTGCACTTTTGACATGTTTATGAACATAAATATATTTCATATGCATGATATATTTTTGTTAGTTAAGTTATCTCCAGGTGTAGTTTTAAAGTAAGTATTCTATCTTTAGTACTTTTGGCAATCTTACATACTGTACATTCCACGTACGAACGCCTTTGGCGTTATATCATATTATGATGCAGATGTAGGTGTCTATGTTAGCAGATGCTCTGTAGGAAAGTCCCATCAGTGGTCGGTGAGGCCTCTTTGCAACCAGAGGAGCTCAGGAGTCTTTATTTCTTTGTATTTATTTTTCTGTTGAGGTACCCATGAGCCTACTCCGGTGCCTTAGTCAAAGTCAGTACTTTAGAGGCTTCGTAGACTAGAAAGATATTGTATCAAGTTATTTCTTTAAAGTTCTTTGAAAGATTTTTTGAGTTAAGCTGTATACCTTGCCATTGTATCTTTACGTTCATGAACTTTGAGCCCATTCTAGTTCATTACGGTATTAATGTCTTTTGTTGAGTAAGTTAGTCAGGCCAAGTGATTCGGTTGGGACTAGAAATGGTTTTCGAGTGCCGGTCATGTCCAGGGTGTAGGCTCGAGGTGTGACACCGAATGAGTTTTGGGACTCTTGAATCTTGAGGAGGACTTGGGGCTTGGCTTAGTGAAACGACCCTAAAAAACAAAAGGTGCCCGAAAACGTGCCTCAGAAGTGCCCAAAGTCTTGTTTTCCATATATCTAAAAATCCATTTGTTATTTTGAAAATTCGACTTCATATTCTTGTTTAGAGGGTCAAATTGAGTGGGAAATGGGTCTAATCCAAATTTTAGAGCGACCGTATCAAAATTTTAAAATCGCAAAATACACTATTTAGGAGGGTCCACTTTGAAGGAGCATATTTCTTAGCAAACAAAGAAATGGGTAGCCCACGACTTGCCAACTGAAATCCCTTTGAATTAGCTTTTCAAATAACTTTATTTCACCTCATTCCAAATCTGGATGAAGGATTTATGCTCATTTTCGTAAAACTCGCCCTTGCAGAAAATGCAATTTCCAATGAGCAATCCGTTTTGGTCCTATTTTCTCTTGACTTCGGTCCAAGACTTTTAAGTCTTGGGCCTAAAGGTTCCCACACTTGAAAATACATATACTTACCTTCATTTCACCTTCATATCATCCTAAACACTCCCCAAAACTCACTCAAACATTTAGACTCATATTTCATCCTAAATTCAAGTCTCAAACTCAAGACCAATCTTAAGGATTTCACTCAAGCTTCAAGTCTCCATTAAAGTCTTCTTCAAGAACATATCCAAAGCTAAGGTATGTGGTGTTGAACCATTAGGTCCTTTCACCCATCATTCCTAAACCCTCTTTTAATTAGTATTGCATGATTTAAAGTTGATTTTACATG